>SJYW01018089.1:112386-144790 GCA_006410735.1 Raphicerus campestris
TTAATACGGAGTTGAAGAAGCTCGGTGAATCTGAACCAGGATGAACCACACCTGGGCACACGAGAGTCTGTCGAAAAGAAACAGCAACAACAACACACGAAGAGAAAATCCTTAGAATCAGCCAGAAGGGAGCAAGAAATGTTCTTCCGGGAAGAACAAGTAAAATGACACCTGACTTCTCAGCAGAAACTATGTTTGCCTGAAGGAATTATAATTTTTTTAAGTGCTAAAAGAAAAAAATCCCTGCTAACACTAGGGCTCTATACGTGGTAAAAATTATATTTTGAAATAAGAGCAAAAGAAAGATATTCTCAGACAGGAATGAGAGAATTTACTGAAACCGACTTTTACTGTAGGAAATGCTAAAGGAATTTCTGCAACTTAGAAAAGACTGCGGATGAAATCATAGAAATCCAAGAAGTGATAAATAGCAACAGGAAAGGGAAACAAGGAAATGTAAAAGATTACTGACTGTTTAAGGCAATAATAATGATAATGTTTGTGGAGTTTGTCACTTATTTAGAAATAAAATATATGACAAAAATAGCAAATAAAAGGTGAATTACTTAAATAAACCTAAATTATAATCATTGTAACTGAGATCAAATAAGCAAATATTTTTCTCCAAAAATCCTACTCCAAAATATCCCTATTTATTATAAACTCTGCAGCCAAGCTTTTCTAACTGATCATCATTTTGATCTTTTTTTTAATCTTTGACTTCTTTTTATATAGACTTTCTAAAATGAAATAAAAGTATAAGTCAAGCTTATCCCGGGAATAAATATTACCATCAGCAATCTTTATTTTAGACGGCAGAGTTTTAATGCCCTCCTTCCCCTGTTAAGGTATACTTTTGCTGAACTCCACACTGACACGCACTATAACAAACAGCCCACTGAAGTCTGTGGTTGAGAATATAGTTCACAACAAACCTCTATTTCTCTCAGAATAGTCTTCTGAAGTGTTTTGTTTTTATTTGACTGACAATGTGAATTATGTATCTTATCACATTAACTTCTTTGCTTTATTTACTATAAAGCTCTGTGACAAACTTGCAGCTCAACAATGTAGAAATATGTATATACACTGTTATTTGTACATATTGTGCATTCACCCTTAATTGTATTCCAGTTGTTCCCATGTTTACTGTGCCTTCACTAATATTTTCTCCTCCACTTTTTATGTAATCCTAGTAACTTAGATGTTTTTGTATGTCACCTCAAATCCTTTTCAGAACAAGAAAGGAAATAAATACATTGTACTTATATTCATATATATACACACACACACACATCTTTACTCATTCTGGGTTCTTTTCAAACATTTTCTCATTAAATCATCACAAGCCAAAAAGGAAATACTTATTCTCTCCATTTTACATATGAGAAAACAAAATCAATGACTAGCCCCAAATCACACAATGAATAGTGAAGCCAGAATCTCCCCTTTGCTCAAAAGCCTATGAGTTTTCTTTTATGCCATGCCTCTCATTTGCTGATTGTACCATTCATTTATTCATTCACTGGATGCCTAGGTATTGACTACATACTACATGCCAGATTGGTGACAGGTAAACCAATCAAGGTGTCACCTGTCAAGCAGCCTGCAGACGGTAGGTTTCTTTTACCAAAATACCTGTTTTGTAAATTAGATTATAGGTGCTTACGAGATAAATACTATTATATACAACTCTGTATGACCCTCCACACCTATCCCACACTATCCCAAGTGCTCCATGAGCTACAGCTATAGTGCTTATCCATACTACCCCAGTCAACTTTAAACACACTCATAAGAACAGTGAGGAGAATCAGCATGGCAATTAGTGGGAGGTTTTCCTAAGTAATCCAAAAAATTACTAGGTTAATTACTTTCTTTAATTACTAAAGCAACATTGAGGTTTAGTATTATACAATGCAGAGGGAAAGAAAAAGCCTAACTGAATTATGTCGAATTACACTGAACAAAAGGTAACTTTAGAAGCAACTAGTCAAGTATGTCAATCTGCTATGGTGTTTGGGAGCCCAGATTCCCTTCATAACTCAATGTCTTGTAACAACCACCCCCCCCAGGGGCTGCAAATATGCCCTGAACAATGGCTGAATATGGGTTTGGGTGCTTAATGGGATGCTGTCAGCAAAGAGAAATGGTCTCATTTCAGCCCATTACTCAAACTCTACATACTAAACCATTGTTTCTGAATGTTACCCGCAGCTAAGGGACACACAATAATTTTACTAAACAAAGGACCTTATGAGGTTCTATAAGGACAGAAACTTGAGGTTTTTCTCAGGGATCAAAGAACGATACCCATAACTCACAGGTCTGTACTTTGCTGTGGAGAGTCGAAAGCCAATGGAGTTGAGTCAGTACTGGAGCTCTCACACACATTGTTCTCTGCAGAAACCTTTTCATCATCCCTCAAGGTATAAAGAGTAATCGTTTCAGAGAGAAAATGCGAGTTCTTTAAACATTGCAAGAAGTCTCTTTTCCTGAATAGAAGGGTCCCTTATGCCCACAGGTGTTAAGGATGCATGGATGATGAGCTGGTGAACCCTGAGGGAACCCAGGAAGGAAAAGAATGCCTGTCAACTACCAACCGTCAGACTACAGACTACAGCCATCAGACTATACTCCCTATGGTGAGCCCTGAGGGAACTCAGGATGTGAAAACACAGGATACTGGCCCCAGATAACTGAGGTGCATATCAAAAGAATGATTTCAGTGAGCCCAGACTCGTGCGTTTTCCCATACATAGAAAAGTGCTAAATCATTTAACTTGGGATATCTGGTTTTCTTTAAGTAACAATCAACTTTTGATGTTTCTGACTGGTATGATCTAAATCAAACCCCTTAGGATTATACAGTGGAGGTGACAAATAGATTCAAGGGATTAGATCTGGTAGACAGAGTGCCTGAAGAACTATGGATGGAAATTCATAACATTGTACAGGAGGCAGGGACCAGAACTATCTCAAAGAAAAAGAAATATAAGAAGGCAAGGTGGTTGTCTGAAGAAGCTTTACAATAGCCAAGCAAATAAGAGAAGTAAAAGGCAAGGGAGATAGGGAAAGATATACCCAACTGAGTGCAGAGTTCCAGAGAATAGCAAGGAAAGATAAAAGGACTTCTTAAATAAACAATACAAAAAATAGAGGAAAACAATAGAATCGAAAAACCTAGAAGTCTCTTCAAGAAAATTGGAGATATCAAGGGAACATTTCATGTAAGAATGGGCATGATAAAGGACAGAAACAGTAAGGATCTAACAGAAGCAGAA
The DNA here is from genome assembly GCA_006410735.1 of Raphicerus campestris. Taxonomy (NCBI): domain Eukaryota; kingdom Metazoa; phylum Chordata; class Mammalia; order Artiodactyla; family Bovidae; genus Raphicerus; species Raphicerus campestris. The sequence goes on from SJYW01018089.1 coordinate 115,671, forward strand.
GAGATTAAGAAGAGGTGGCAAGAATATACAGAAGAATTAAACAAAAAGGTCTTAATGACCCAGATAAGAATGATGGTGTGCTCACTCACCTAGAGCTGAACATCTGGAGTGTGAAGTCAAGAGGGCCTTAGGAAGCATTACTACTCAAAGCTAGTGGATGTGATGGAATTCCAGCTGACTTGTTTAAAATCCTAAAAGATGATGCAGTTAAAGTGTTGCACTCAATGTGCCAGCAAATTTGGAAAACTTAGCAGTGACCACAAGACTGAAAAGGTCAGTTTTAATTCCAATACCAAGGAAGGGCAATGTCAATGAATGTTCAAACTACCAAACAATTGCACTCATTTCACACACTAGCAAGGTAATGTTTGGAGAAGGCAATGGCACCCCACTCCAGTACTCTTGCCTGGAAAATCCCATGGATGGAGGAGCCTGGTAGGCTGCAGTCCGTGGGGTCACTAAGAGTCAGACATGACTGAGTGACTTCCCTTTCACTTTTCACTCATGCGTTGGAGAAGGAAATGACAACCCACTCCAGTGTTCTTGCCTGGAGAATCCCAGGGACGAGGGAGCCTGGTGGGCTTTGTCTATGGGGTCGCAAAGGGTCGGACATGACTGAAGTGACTCTGTAGCAGCAGCAAGGTAATGTTCAAAATCCTTCAAGCCAGGCTTTAGCAGGACGTGAACTGACAACTTCCAGTTGTGCAACCAAGGTTTAGAAAAGGAAGAGGAAGCAGAGATCAAATTGCCAATGTTCATCAGATCATGAAGAAAATAAGGAAAACTTAGAAAAAAAAAAAAACATTGATTTCTGCTTCGACTATGCTAAAAACTTTGACTGTGTGTATCATTACAAACTGTGAAAAACTCTTAAAGAAATGGGAATACCAGACCACCTGACCTGTCTCCTGATAAACCTGTTCAAGAAGCAACAGTTAGAACCAGACATGGAACAACAGACTGGCTGAAAATTGGGAAAGCAGTACATCAAGGCTGATTGTCACCCTGCTGATTTAACTTATATGCAGAGTATATAATGTGAAATGCTGGGCTAGATGAATCACAAGCTGGAATCAAGATTGCTGGGGAAAATATCTATAACCTCAGATATGCAGATGACACCACACTTATGGAAGAAAATGAAGAAGAACTGAATAGCCTCTTCATGAGGGTGAAAGAGCAGAGTGAAAAGCTGCTTAAGCACTGTTTATAATAGCCAGGACATGGAAACAACCTAGATGTCCATCAACAGATGAATGGATAAGAAACCTGTGGTACATATATACAATGGAGTATTACTCAGCCATTAAAAAGAATATATTTGAATCAGTTCTAATGAGGTGGATGAAACTGGAGCCTATTATACAGAGTGAAGTAAGCCAGAAAGAAAAAAACCAATACAGTATACTAACACATATATATGGAATTTAGAAAGGTGGTAATGATAANTTTTGTTTTTGAGGTGGAAAGTTTAAAGGACAAAACTCTAAGTTCACCAAGAACAAAGAAAATATTGCTTCTAGCCTAAAGGACAAGTCCAAGGATAAAAGCATAGGTGATATGATAAAGCACAGGATTAAACCATAGAGTCCTAAGTCAACGGAAATGGTGGTGCTCTCTTACGCACTGCCATGACCCACCAAAGACATGGTTTGGGGGATTTTCTGGCCTCTCTTTTGGGGAAGACTTTTGTATTCCAGGCATTGTGCTGATGTTTCCCACTTTCTCATCTTTTTTCTTCACAATGATCCTCAGAAGGGAATGATATCACACCCACTTTTAGTAAAAGAAGCAGCCTGAAACAATCAGTAACATGCTGATGTTCCCACAGCTAGTAAAGGGCAGAGCCCGAAGTCGACCCCCACCTTCTCTGAGTTTCTCTCTCGATGTGCTCCACCCAGTCTCCCAGAGAAGTACAGAGAAGACAAGAGCAGCAGTGAAATTGGGAAGTGTTTCAACTAAAGTCGTGACCTCAAAGAAAACTCCCTGCACTAATGAATCTACCCATTTGGACCAGACTCAGTAGTTTAGAACTATCTGCAGGCCCCTGAGGAAAGCGAGATATGTGCCGTCCACAGTGAGAGGGAAGAGTCTGTGTAGAAGCTCCGATTAACATTAGACTCCTGATATCAGAGCTAAGAGTCAGCACTGACCCAGAAGGGCACTCCTCTCCTCTGCAGTGGCTTCAGAGAGGCCCACCCTCTTGCAGGTCTTTGCCCCTTCCGGTTCCCCTGCAGAAGCTCCCCAGGCGTCTCAGTCTGCTGCAGTGTTTCATGGTAGTGTCGTCTATGTATTGGCACTTGCCATGGACACTTGCCTCATACCTGTCTANTCGCAGGTCTTTGCCCCTTCCGGTTCCCCTGCAGAAGCTCCCCAGGCGTCTCAGTCTGCTGCAGTGTTTCATGGTAGTGTCGTCTATGTATTGGCACTTGCCATGGACACTTGCCTCCTACCTGTCTACCTCTAAAAAATTAAGTCATACGCTGCTGACCTTCAACACCCCCTGAAAGGAGCTCAGGGTGGAGTGCAGAAAAGTCACGCTGTGCTTGGAGTTGGTGGGGAGTGGAATGGCAGGACAGGTCTTCAGAGAGTTGGGCATTTTCAGAGCCAATTTTACGAGCCCAATTCTTGCATCTCCCCCTATCTAGAAAAGCACTAAAATCCTTCAGGAGACGACTGTTCCTCATGACTAGCAAAGGCTTCATGAGACTAGAAGAAACCTTCTGGAAAAATACGTGATTGATTGCACATACTCCCCTTTCACCAAAAGTCACACAGAGACTGACCTTCTCCCACTGCCTCTTTAGAGCAGTTTCTCAGAGCTATCCTAGGTGCTGTCTCCCTGGCTGTGGTTCTCATTTTGCCCCAAATAAAACTTAACTCACAGCTTTCATGTTGTGCTTTTTTTTTTTTTTATAAAGTCAACAGTAGTGAGAAAATCTTGTCCAAGAATCTACTCAAGGGAACTATGAGGAGGCAGGGAACTTAGGCATCTGGGGAAAACTCTGGAGGCCCACTGGCCACAACACACAGTAAGCAGAAATGAATGACTGGGCTCACAAACAATTTAATTGCCTAAATTGTTGCATTAAGTGCCTATTGAAAGAACTTAGCTCTTCATGGAACCTCCTAGAAAAGTAAAATCAAAAGCATTCTTAGACTTGTTTTGATTTTGCTAATCCCAGTCAACTGAAGTCACTCCAGTCTCCTCTTACTTCCCTTCCCTCCTGTCCCCTTTTCCTTCTACAAATGACACACACAGCTCCCAGTCTGCAAGATGACTGTGGCTTTACTCCTCAGAGTGACTGTCAAGATGACATAGTGAATACAAAGTGAAAAGGGAGGAAAAATACTCCATTGTTTTGCACAAAGCAAGCTAGTGCTTAATCCAATGCAAACATAATTACTTTTACTTAAACAAAAGGGGGAAAACAAATAAAAAGAAAAAAACATAATGTTTACAGCATAGGCTGTCTGCTCGGAAATGAACAGCTACGTGGGCATCAGATAGCAATCACACTTCTCCTCTCGGCTGCTGCTTTTTGGAAACAAATCTGAAAAGCATTTATAGAAACAGGGGCTCTGAGTCCTAGCTAGTTTTTTTTTTTTTTTCTTTTTCTTATCTTCAATAGTTCCATTTTAGGTTCCTGTCCTTGTTCACTTCTTTAGTTTGAATACTAATAGCAGGTTGGCACTTTGAGAAATGGCATTAAAGTTGAGTGTCAGGAAGAGGGACATTTAACTTTTTTTTCCATTGACCTTTACATGGAATTGATCCCTTTAATATTTCCAAACAGTGAGTCAGAAGGAATATTCTTTGATTCACTCAACAGATATTGAAAGCCAGGCTACACTGTGACAGGTGCCGTACTGGGATGAGCAATACAGAAATGAGGACTGTCCTAAAGTAGACAGTGTAGCAGAAAGAAAACACAGGAATAATTATACAAATAAGTGCAGAAAAGTACATGCTGCTCTGAAAGCATATAACAGAGAAGCCTGAACTATTAGCAGGGTAGTAAAGGAGGGTGGTCAGGAATAGCCCTCCAGGAAGTCCTGAAGGCTCCAAGGAAGATTCCACTTCCAAGTTCATTCAGGTTTTGAATGGAATTCCGGTGCCTTGATGCATGGGTCCCTTCAGATTCAAGGCAACAATGGTATGGGGAATCCTCATATTTCAAATCTCTGAATTCCCCTGCCACTACTATCCTGAGAAAGATCTCTGCTTCAGAAGTCTTGTGTGATTACATTTGACTCTCACATTAATCCAAGATGAAATGCTATTTGAAGGTCAGCTGACTATTAATGAGATTTACAAAGTCCCTTGTGCCACGTATTATAACATGTTCACAGAAGAAACACCAGAGGGCAGAGTTCATTTGGACTACAGTTCTGCCTGTCACGTGGAGTATTTAGTGGTGAGACCTCTAAAACACCCTGAGACTAATAGATTTCTGCAGCTAGCTACTCCCCAAGGAGAAGCTGTATGGGAACCAGAATTTTGTGTTTTTAAGTTGCCATTTCTCAGTTGTAATTTCTCTCCTCCCTGCCACTTTCCTCCTTGAACCTTGGCTCAGCAGCTTTGATACAGACAGGCTACTTGAATTCTCTGAGCTTCAGACTTCCTATCTGTAAACAGGGATGATAACAATAGCACAAACTCAAAGGGTTGCTCCGAAGACTAAATAAATTAGGATGATACCTGACAGCTTCAAAAAGCCAACCCTGGTGACCACAAGTTTGCAGAACCAACTGTGTGTCCATACTTCCAATCCCTGACTAGACTTTATTTATCATTTTCTTAAAATATTTATCTATTTATTTTTGGCTGCACCTGGCTTAGTTGTGGCACGCAGGCTTAGTTGCCTACCCCATAGTATGTGGAAGCTTAGTTCCCCGATCAGGGATCAAACCTCTGTCCCCTTGTATTGGAAAGCAGATCCTTAGTCACTGGACCACTAAGAAAGTCCCCTCTCTTAGAGATTGGCTAAGATTAGAATTAGCTAGACCCCTGCCCAGCCCTGCTTTTTATCAGTCTGTTCTGTTTTCCATTTCACAAACTCTCATGCTCTTAGTGTCCACGTTCTTCAGATCCTCCTCCCAGTGACTCTTTCATGACTCGACACACTGACTCTGCTCCCTACAAACTATTTTCCAAGCTGCAATCTCTGGATTGGAAGTAGATCTTGTAACCTAGCAGGACCCCACAGGGCCTTCCATGACAGGCCTTCCCACATAGCCTCTGCTTTAGCTCCTCTCTCAAATACCTATTGAATAGATAATAGTATTTGATGCAAATTTACTGTGTTGTTTTGCAGATCAGACTTCCCTTGTGGCTCAGCTTGCTTCCCTTGTGTCTTCCCTTGTGGTAAAGAATTCTCCTGTAATGTGGGAGACCTGGGTTCAGTCCCTGGGTTGAGAAAACTCCTAGAGAAGGGAAAGGCTACCCACTCCAGTATTCTGGCCTGGAGAATTCCATGTACTGGGGTCGCAAAGAATCAGACATGCCTGAGCAACAGATACGATAACCCCTACCAAATGGAAGTTATTAACCACTGACCATGAGCACATTGCCCAGCCCTCCTGGAGCCTAAGGTGATAATATTCACCCCTGTGATACTACCTGGTTCCCTCACCATCAGCCAATCAGAGAATTGTGCACGAGCTGATCACAAACCCTGTGACTCTATTACCTGGCTTTTGAAAACGCTTTGCAGAAAACCTTCAGGGAATTCGGGGCTTTTTAGGGCAGGAGCCCCTTGTCTCCTTGCATTTTGTTGTTCAGTTGCTCAGTCGTGTCTGACTCTTTGCAACCCCAAGGGCTGCAACACACCATGCTTCCTTGTCTTTCACTATCTCCCGGAGCTTGCTCAAACTCACGTCCATTGAGTCAATGATGTCATCCAATCATCTCATCTTCTGTTGCCCCCTTCTCCTCCCTCATTCAATCGTTCTCAGCATCAGGATCTTTTCAATGAGTCAGCTCTTCTTATCAGGTGGCCAAAGTATTGGAGCTTCAGATTCAGCATCAGTCCTTCCAATGAATATTCAGGACTGATTTCCTTTAGGATTGACTGGTTTGATCTCCTTGCAGTCCAAGGTATTCTCAAGCGTCTTCTCTAGCACTACAGTTTGAAAACATCGATTCGGCGTCACTCAACAGGGCCCTGAAATAAACCTTTTTCTGCTCCTAACTCCGACATTTCTGTTTGTTTGGACTCTGTGTGTTGGGCACAGGAACTTGCACCAATGTTTGCTGGCCCATGTTTGACATGCTCTCGATTCCTCTTCCAGAAGATGCCAACTATCCTTTCATTTGGTAGGAAATGGAAAAGATTGGGCTTCCCTGGTAGTTCAGCTGCTAAAGAATCCACCTGCAATGCAGAAGACACTGGTTCCTGGGTCAGGAAGATCCGCTGGTGAAGGGATAGGCTACCCATTCCAGTATTCTTGGGCTTCTCTGGTGGCTCAGATGGTGAAGAATCTCCCTGCAATGCACAAGATCTGTGTTCAATCCCTGGGTGGCGAAGATCTCCTGGAGGAGGGCATGGCAACCCACTCCAGTATTCTTGCCTGGAGAACCCCCATGGACAGAGGAGTCTGGCAGGGTACAGTCCATGGGGTCACAAAGAGTCAGACATGACTGAGAGATTGAGCACAGCACAGCACAGCACAAAACCAGGATTTAAGATAAGAAATTCTCTTGTATCCTGTGACCCATCTGACTTTGGCCAGTCTCAGTTGAATGAGTGAGTAGACGATGTGTCTACTTTCAGTTTTATGATACTCTCGTTTCTTCTGAGAGTGCATTGATAATTAACAGAAATGCAAAATTCTCCTTCTTCCTCCCCTTTCCAAACCATCAAAGTAACTGGTGAGTTTCTTTGGTAAATTAAACTCTTTTGGGACTAGGGGACCCCTGATCTCCTGGGATTATTTTAGCAATTCATGCTGAATAGTTCAATTCAGAGCAGCAATTTTGTGGAAGCTTGCATGAAATGCAGACTATGTAACTGCTCTGCGCAGCAAGCTTATCTGCTGACCACCTCTCCAAGACTGCAGGGGAAGGAGCTGGGATTCCAAACAAATGGCTGCGTTGTTGATGCTTAGATTCAAGCGGAGCACGTTGTTGATGCTTAGTTTCAAGCGGAGCAATCAGGCTGCATGAAGGAAAAAGGATGTGAAGCCTAGTATTTTCTCTTTGTTTTGAAGGTATTAGACTTTAGTTTTACTTCGGACTTTAATTTGAGCAATGAATAAAGAAATGGTAAGGCTTCTATAGAGGTAAAAATCAAGAAATTAGGATCCTTCGTTCTACAAAGTGAAGTGAAGTCACTCAGTCATGTCCGACTCTTTGTGACCCCATGGATGTAGCCCACCAGGTTCCTTGGTCCATGGGATTTTCCAGGCATGAATACTGGAGTGAGTTGCCATTCCCTTCTCCAGGGGATCTTCCCGACCCAGGGATCAAACCCAGGCCTCCCACATTGTAAGCAGACGCTTTACCATCTGAGCTACTGGCTTAAAGGGTAAGGTCACTGGAATACTAAAAAAAGTCTTGGGCATCTCAGAGAGAATGAGAGTAAGCAAAACCAAAAAAAGAAAACTATATATATATATATTTATAGAGATGGTATTTTTCTATTGGGTTTTATTTTTGTTAACATGGAAAAAAAATTTTATCTCATCTAAGAATAGCAGTAATGCTCTGTAGAACCAAAAGGGGCATTTATTTATAAAGATTAATTTTTTCTCCCTTCCTGATGAAAACCAGTGTTTCATTTTATATTGAAATTATGCTTCACTGAACATTTTATTAGTAATAATTCACTATTTAAAATGTATATTTCAGTAATGAAAAACAATTCACTAGGCTTGAAAAAAATCCAAATTATTTAAAATGAAAGAACTGTCCCTTTTAATTATGGTAGAGGTTTCTCTATCCAGACATGCAAAACACTTTCCAAAGAGTCCTTGAATTTTTTTTCTTTAGAACTGTTTCAGATTTACAAATTATGCTGAAATTAGTAAGAGAGTTCTCATATATCCCAAACCTAGTTTCCCATATTATTAACATCTTAAATTGGTATGGCAGATTTGCTATAATGAATGAACAAATATTCATCACCTCATCTAAAATAAAGTGTATATTTCATTCAAATTTCTGGAGTTTTTTTTCCTAATCTTCTTTTTCTGTTCTAGGACCCTCTTTAGGAAATCATTTTTACTTAGTTGCCATGTCCTCGGGCTTCTCTTTGCTGTAATAATTTCTTGCTTTCCTTATTTTTGAAGACCTTGATAGTTTTGAGGAGTAGAAGTCTCAGACTTGTACAGACTTTTACAGACTGTCCCTCAGTTGGGCTTTTTCTAATGTTTTCTCATGATCAGAGCAGCTGGGAACGTTCTGAGAGGAAGACTACAGAGAGGCAGCGCCATTCTCGCGCGTGTCTGCTCAGTCGTGTCTGACTCTTTGAGACCCTTTGGACTAGCCCACTAGACTCCTGTCCAGGATTTTCCAGGCAAGAGTACTGGAGTGGGCTGTTATTTCCTCCTCCAGGGGAGCTCCCTGACCCAGGGATCAACTTCCTTTAGCATAACAATAAATATTGGGCTGCCTGAAACCCCAGGTTGATTTGTTGCCTCATTGCAATGAATAGTGTCAGCAGAAGACATCACTTCTAATAAAGCAATGAAACCCTTTCCTATCATAGTTTGAACTAAACATCCCAATCTTTCACCATCCAATAACTGAAGAAAAGCAGATTCTATGTCAAGATTTAATTATCAGTTTTCAGCCTTGACTGCTTTTATCAATGCTAAAAGTATCCACTTGAAAAAAAGTTAGGAGAATTAATGTGAAAGTGAATTTGAAATTTTGAATACACTGTGCTATTAGCCAAATTAAAATGTAAAAAATCAATTGCCCCAAATCCTAACAAATGAAATAGATTGTTTCTATCCAATGTCAGAGTCAAAGCAAGAGCTTTCGGAGGAGAAACAGCAAAAATGTAATCTCTTCCATGTCTGAGTTCTATGAAGTGAACAATAGCACTGCCAGAAGAAAAATATAAAAATCCCAAATAAGCCATGGAGTCTCAAAGTGCTTCATATTGATTAAATTTCTCCTCTGATTTAACAACTTATTGACCAGAGACATATTAATGTGTCTTTTGTTACCCAAATGTCATTGGTCAAAGATGTTTCAATATTCAGTTACATAACAAATCATTGGCCCCAGGCATTAGTTTCTGCAAAAATCCTCCAGTCAATAATGTAAGATGTCTATCAAATCACATAGTCACACTCTCCTTGATGCTCTCATTTATGTATCATTTCCTAATTGCAGACTTCAATTTCTTAGAAAAGCGTCATGGTAGGCATTCCCGAAACGTTTATAGAATAAATGAAACCTCATATCCACTCCATAGCAATATCAAAGATTTTCCTAATTAGTTTATCCCATATTAATGATCTCTCTTCAACAACTGTGGTGGTTATGTTGAAAATATGCACTTGATATTTCTCACATACTGCTTTATATTGTCATTTTATCGTGTTTATGTACCTTCTTCCTGCATTGGATTGTAAGTTCCTTGAGGGCTAAAATTAGAATCTACAGCCTCCTTACTTATAAGGATGATCATCTCTCTCCTGCAAGGTTTTCATGAAATAATGCCTATGAAACACATAGTGGAGTAATTAACAAAGATAAATTTGCTAGTGACTTTCAGTTCCTCTCCATTTTTACTAATTTGTATTCCTCGCTGTTCCTATTATAGTTTCTTACATGTGGTAGGGGATGAATAAAGTATGCTCATGCACTATGAGTTTCAAGTTCAAGGAAAAGTCAGTGTTGAGCAAAGATTAAAGGGCAAAGCCTAGGTCTCAGTGGCTAACTTGAGGACACAGGAGTTCTATTCTTGACACTGACTTCAGCAAATGCATTGAATATTTTGCTGCTGTCATTGCTNTTCAAGCGGAGCAATCAGGCTGCATGAAGGAAAAAGGATGTGAAGCCTAGTATTTTCTCTTTGTTTTGAAGGTATTAGACTTTAGTTTTACTTCGGACTTTAATTTGAGCAATGAATAAAGAAATGGTAAGGCTTCTATAGAGGTAAAAATCAAGAAATTAGGATCCTTCGTTCTACAAAGTGAAGTGAAGTCACTCAGTCATGTCCGACTCTTTGTGACCCCATGGATGTAGCCCACCAGGTTCCTTGGTCCATGGGATTTTCCAGGCATGAATACTGGAGTGAGTTGCCATTCCCTTCTCCAGGGGATCTTCCCGACCCAGGGATCAAACCCAGGCCTCCCACATTGTAAGCAGACGCTTTACCATCTGAGCTACAGGCTTAAAGGGTAAGGTCACTGGAATACTAAAAAAAGTCTTGGGCATCTCAGAGAGAATGAGAGTAAGCAAAACCAAAAAAAGAAAACTATATATATATATATATTTATAGAGATGGTATTTTTCTATTGGGTTTTATTTTTGTTAACATGGAAAAAAAAATTTTATCTCATCTAAGAATAGCAGTAATGCTCTGTAGAACCAAAAGGGGCATTTATTTATAAAGATTAATTTTTTCTCCCTTCCTGATGAAAACCAGTGTTTCATTTTATATTGAAATTATGCTTCACTGAACATTTTATTAGTAATAATTCACTATTTAAAATGTATATTTCAGTAATGAAAAACAATTCACTAGGCTTGAAAAAAATCCAAATTATTTAAAATGAAAGAACTGTCCCTTTTAATTATGGTAGAGGTTTCTCTATCCAGACATGCAAAACACTTTCCAAAGAGTCCTTGCATTTTTTTTCTTTAGAACTGTTTCAGATTTACAAATTATGCTGAAATTAGTAAGAGAGTTCTCATATATCCCAAACCTAGTTTCCCATATTATTAACATCTTAAATTGGTATGGCAGATTTGCTATAATGAATGAACAAATATTCATCACCTCATCTAAAATAAAGTGCATATTTCATTCAAATTTCTGGAGTTTTTTTCCCTAATCTTCTTTTTCTGTTCTAGGACCCTCTTTAGGAAATCATTTTTACTTAGTTGCCATGTCCTCGGGCTTCTCTTTGCTGTAATAATTTCTTGCTTTCCTTATTTTTGAAGACCTTGATAGTTTTGAGGAGTAGAAGTCTCAGACTTGTACAGACTTTTACAGACTGTCCCTCAGTTGGGCTTTTTCTAATGTTTTCTCATGATCAGAGCAGCTGGGAACGTTCTGAGAGGAAGACTACAGAGAGGCAGCGCCATTCTCGCGCGTGTCTGCTCAGTCGTGTCTGACTCTTTGAGACCCTTTGGACTAGCCCACTAGACTCCTGTCCAGGATTTTCCAGGCAAGAGTACTGGAGTGGGCTGTTATTTCCTCCTCCAGGGGAGCTCCCTGACCCAGGGATCAACTTCCTTTAGCATAACAATAAATATTGGGCTGCCTGAAACCCCAGGTTGATTTGTTGCCTCATTGCAATGAATAGTGTCAGCAGAAGACATCACTTCTAATAAAGCAATGAAACCCTTTCCTATCATAGTTTGAACTAAACATCCCAATCTTTCACCATCCAATAACTGAAGAAAAGCAGATTCTATGTCAAGATTTAATTATCAGTTTTCAGCCTTGACTGCTTTTATCAATGCTAAAAGTATCCACTTGAAGAAAAGTTAGGAGAATTAATGTGAAAGTGAATTTGAAATTTTGAATACACTGTGCTATTAGCCAAATTAAAATGTATAAAATCAATTGCTCCAAATCCTAACAAATGAAATAGATTGTTTCTATCCAATGTCAGAGTCAAAGCAAGAGCTTTCGGAGGAGAAACAGCAAAAATGTAATCTCTTCCATGTCTGAGTTCTATGAAGTGAACAATAGCACTGCCAGAAGAAAAATATAAAAATCCCAAATAAGCCATGGAGTCTCAAAGTGCTTCATATTGATTAAATTTCTCCTCTGATTTAACAACTTATTGACCAGAGACATATTAATGTGTCTTTTGTTACCCAAATGTCATTGGTCAAAGATGTTTCAATATTCAGTTACATAACAAATCATTGGCCCCAGGCATTAGTTTCTGCAAAAATCCTCCAGTCAATAATGTAAGATGTCTATCAAATCACATAGTCACACTCTCCTTGATGCTCTCATTTATGTATCATTTCCTAATTGCAGACTTCAATTTCTTAGAAAAGCGTCATGGTAGGCATTCCCGAAACATTTATAGAATAAATGAAACCTCATATCCACTCCATAGCAATATCAAAGATTTTCCTAATTAGTTTATCCCATATTAATGATCTCTCTTCAACAACTGTGGTGGTTATGTTGAAAATATGCACTTGATATTTCTCACATACTGCTTTATATTGTCATTTTATCGTGTTTATATACCTTCTTCCTGCATTGGATTGTAAGTTCCTTGAGGGCTAAAATTAGAATCTACAGCCTCCTTACTTATAAGGATGATCATCTCTCTCCTGCAAGGTTTTCATGAAATAATGCCTATGAAACACATAGTGGAGTAATTAACAAAGATAAATTTGCTAGTGACTTTCAGTTCCTCTCCATTTTTACTAATTTGTATTCCTCGCTGTTCCTATTATAGTTTCTTACATGTGGTAGGGGATGAATAAAGTATGCTCATGCACTATGAGTTTCAAGTTCAAGGAAAAGTCAGTGTTGAGCAAAGATTAAAGGGCAAAGCCTAGGTCTCAGTGGCTAACTTGAGGACACAGGAGTTCTATTCTTGACACTGACTTCAGCAAATGCATTGAATATTTTGCTGCTGTCATTGCTCAAAACGTTTTAAAACAAATTATAAATGCATGATATTAATATGGTACCTTTAAAGGTCACCAGAAAAATAGACAGCATTTTCAATAATACATGTTAAGAGGGAGAAGCTGGAATTCTGTCCAAATAGAAATGGAAATACTGCTCCTACTCAAGGTTAGAATGGTTGGGGTCAACAAGAAGAGCTTGTGTTTTATTTGGCAAACAAGGAAGGTAAGAGATATTTTCAGCACCATGCAATGACCTATAACCTCCAAAGTGCTGCCATGATATGGAAAACTGTAGCATACCACACAGTTAACAATCTTCATGTCTGCTCCACACTATCTACCTCACAGGGTGAAGTCTTCTTCTTCAATGGTATTTTTGTTAGTAATTTATTTATTTTTAATTGAAGGATAACTGCTTTACAATATTGCTTTGATTTCTGCTCTACATCAACATGAATTAGCCATAGGTGTGCATATGTCTATTCAGTTCCTGAAAGATGATGCTGTGAAAGTGCTGCACTCAATATGCCAGCACATTTGGAAAACTCAGCAGTGGCCACAGGACTGGAAAAGGTCAGTTTCATTCTAATCCCAAAGAAAGGCAATGCCAAAGAATGCTCAAACTACCGTACAATTGCACTCATCTCACACGCTAATAAAGTAATGCTCAAAATTCTCCAAGCCAGGCTTCAGCAATACGTGAACCATGAACTCCCTGATGTTCAAGCTGGGTTTAGAAAAGGCAGAGGAACCAGAGATCAAATTGCCAACATCCAATGGATCATCGAAAAAGCAAGAGAGTTCCAGAAAAACATCTATTTCTGCTTTATTGACTATGCCAAAGCCTTTGACTGTGTGGATCACAATAAACTGTGGAAAATTCTGAAAGAGATGGGAATACCAGACCACCTGACCTGCCTCTTGAGAAACCTATATGCAGGTCAGGAAGCACCAGTTAGAACTGGACATGGAACAACAGACTGGTTCCAAATCGGAAAAGGAGTACGTCAAGGCTACATATTGTCACCCTGCTTATTTAACTTCTATGCAGAGTACATCATGAGAAACGCTGGGCTGGAAAAAGCACAAGCTGGAATCAAGATGGCCGGGAGAAATATCAATAACCTCAGATATGCAGATGACACCACCTTTATGGCAGAAAGTGAAGAGGAACTAAAAAGTCTCATGATTAGGAGAGTGAAAAAGTTGGCTTAAAGCTCAACATTCAGAAAACGAAGATCATGGCAGCTAGTCCCATCATTTCATGGGTAATAGATGGGGAAATAGTGTCAGACTTTATTTTGGGGGGCTCCAAAATCACTGGTGATTGGAGCCATGAAATTAAAAGATGCTTACTCCTTGGAAGGAAAGTTACGACCAAGTTAGATAGCATATTCAAAAGCAGAGACATTACTTTGCCAACAAAGGTCCATCTACTAAAGGCTATGGTTTTTCCAGTGGTCATGTATGGATGTGAGAGTTGGACTGTGAAGAAAGCAGAGTGCTGAAGAATGGATGCCTTTGAACTGTGGTGTTAGAGAAGACTCTTGAGAGTCCCTTGAACTGCAATGAGATCCAACCAGTCCATCCTAAAGGAGATCAGTCCTGAGTGTTCATTGGAAGGACTGATGCTAAAGCTGAAACTCCAATACTTTGGCCACCTCATGTGAAGAGTTGACTCATTGGAAAAGACTCTGATGCTAGGAGGGATTGGGGGCAGGAGGAGAAGGGGACGACCGAGGATGAGATGGCTGGATGGCATCACCGACTCGATGGACGTGAGTTTGGGTGAACTCCGGGAGTTGGTGATGGACAGGGAGGCCTGGTGTGCTGCGATTCATGGGGTTGCAAAGAGTCAACACGACTGAGTGACCAAATTGAACTGTACATATGTCCCCTCCCTCGAACTTCCCTCGCCTCTCTCACCCTTTCCCATCTCTCTATGCTGTTACAGAACCCCACTTTGAGCTCTCTGAGTTATACAGTGCTCAATGGGTTTTGATGAATTATTCTACCACTGGAGAAAATAGTGGGCTTGGATAGATAATTAGAATTTCATAACAAGAACTAAGGAATCATAATCAAATTTATGCCATCCATAAAGTGCCACTTTTGTATTGCCCAAAACCTACTATCAATGAATATAATAAAGGAATTCTCATAAACATAAAAATGACAGTCTCAGAAAAATCACGTGACATTTCTAAAAGAATTCGACTTTGCAAAGTTATTGATGAGGCTTAAGATCAAAAGGCAGAGGGCCACTGTTCTAGAAGACACCAAGAGAGGAGACATAATGAAGGAGAAAGGTGGTATCTGGGAGAAAAGTTGAAATGAAAGCAGGCACACAGAATCTGTGAGATGTATTTAAATCTCAGAACCAAACTAGCTCTCCAGGGGGAGCCGCTTTTCATCTTCGGAGTTGACACAAGCCTTCTGAAAGCTCTGTGGCTTTGACCTTCTATTATTGGCGAACACAACCACCCGCCTTCACCTCTCACCTGGGCCTTGGATGCAATGCAGGGATGATGCCCTCGACCACTCTGCAATCGCATGAGGCTTTTACTGNAAGTTGAAATGAAAGCAGGCACACAGAATCTGTGAGATGTATTTAAATCTCAGAACCAAACTAGCTCTCCAGGGGGAGCCCCTTTTCATCTTCGGAGTTGACACAAGCCTTTTGAAAGCTCTGTGGCTTTGACCCTCTATTATTGGCGAACACAACCACCCGCCTTCACCTCTCACCTGGGCCTCGGATGCAATGCAGGGATGATGCCCTCGACCACTCTGCAATCGCATGAGGCTTTTACTGCTCTCACTTCAAAACCAGCCAGATTGTGAGATGTGAGTCTTGCAAGAAAAGATTTCTCTCTCAGCACCAGCGTTTTTGGTGGGAGATGTAATACATCAAAGTGGAGAAGAGATGCAATCATGCAGGGAATGATTTCAAAAACTTTAATGAAGCATTTAAAATAAACTCATTTGAAGGTAATTTAACAACACCACTTTTACAATTAAAAATACTATTTTAGCATGCAAATGCAGAACATTAGTCCCATGTCAGGATGGAAAATGAAGTGAAACTGTGGGATTTTTGAAACATGAAAGTCATCTCAGTAATTTCTCATCACTCCATGGTGTTCTTAGGCAGCTTAATGAAAAAAAATGAATTGATTTAAACAACATTTTGTTAGAGCAATGGGGTTTGAGGAATTAAATTAACTTGATGGTTAGTTATAAGAGCCAGGCTCAGAATTGGCATAGATTGTTACTAAAATTAATTTCTATCCTCTCCTAAGTTTTATTTGGATACATTTTTTTCCCCTATTTTTCTNTGGTTAGTTATAAGAGCCAGGCTCAGAATTGGCATAGATTGTTACTAAAATTAATTTCTATCCTCTCCTAAGTTTTATTTGGATACATTTTTTTTCCCCTATTTTTTTCCTAACATATCAACCAAGTGTTTCAGCAATTGGCAGAATACCTCATCAGTCCTCTTTGATGGATTACCATTCGCTCAAAAATGTATATGTGAAGGCAGAATTATACTCTCTGGGCAAACAAACTGGATTATAGCTGCTGCCCCTTGGAATGGCAGTGGCAGCTGAGTCTTCCCTTGAAAAGGGTCCTGGAATGACAAGGCGGCATGTGGAATAAACCAAGACAGCAATTCTCAGTCTTTTCCCTCACCATGAGACAGACGACAAACCACATTCACAGATCACATCCCTGGCTATACCTGGCTACAAATCTCAGCATCACTAAGACAGGCTGCAAGGTTCCAGGCAATTCTGAATGCACAAGCACACGCATACGAGTTTCTCTCCCACTCGGCAGAGCATCAGAATGTTACTAAGTGAAAGCGACATTCTTAAAGACATCATCTTATGAGCTCAAATTTTTTAAAAAGTAGGTCATAAAATTTGTACCTTAATGGTTACAAAAAAGAAAATACATTTAAAAATAATATCAATCGATATTAACATGTCAGATAACATCTCCCTGACATGCACATTTTGCACTGCAAAGTATTGCTCTTTTTATGTTTGACTCTAGTTTTTTAAGGCTGGCCTCAGTAAAGAATGCTAAAATCAGATTCTCTCTTAATAAGAATGGTTTTTTTATTGGTGTCAATAAAGAGGAGTAGTGAATAGCTTGCTCCAAACACAGAATATGCATCCTACACAAACTCTGCAAGACAATAATCCCCATTTTAAGGAGGAACAAAATAGGGTTCAGGCTTGTCCAAGATTCTGCAGCTGGAAAATGGTAACTAGAAACTGATCAAAAGTTACGTCCACTGTGACTTAGTAGTCAAGTGTCACCAGTGTTCAAGGTCCCATGGAAGCAAAAAATCAAGACATGAATATGGTGTTTTCATTTTTTTTTCTCTCATGCAAAACTTGATGTTCCAAAGCACCTTTCTCTTTCAGAACTCTTTTGGAAGGCCACCCACATATTCCCACCAGAATGCATTTGCTCAACGCTTGCCTCTATAAAGAAGGCCTTCCTGTTCAACTTATATGAGTCACATGTGAAAATGTCTCATTTCCTCCAATCTTTCTATGATTATACAAACATAATTTTAAGATGGTATCTCCATCTTCCTCACCTACCTAATCGCTGTAGAAATGTTTCAATGAGGACTCACAACACATTTCTAGCAAAGACAGTATTATTAAACATGCCTGGGCTTCCCTGGTGGCTCAGATGGTTAAGCGTCTGTCTACAATGAGGGAGACCTGGGTTTGATCCCTGGGTCGGGAAGATCCCCTGGAGAAGGAAATGGCAATCCACTCCAGTACTATTGCCTGGAAAATCCCACGGACAGAGGAGCCTGGTAGGCTACAGTCCATGGGGTCGCAAAGAGTTGGACATGACTGAGCGATTTCACATCAACATCTGAGACTATTTTGAAGGGCACAACAGATGTTCAAACTTTTAAATCTAAAACATCTATTTTTTTTATAGTCTTTGCTTCTAGAGCAGTTTTAGGCTTGCAGAAATATTAAGCAGGCAGTACAGAAAATTCCCATATACTACCTTACCCCAACACACAGCTTTCCCATTCTCAGCAACAGCATTAGTGCTACACACTTGTTACAACTGACGAACAAATACTGATACATTATTATTAAATAAAGGGCATTGTCTACATTCAGTTCAGTTCGGTTCAGTTGCTCAGTCGTGTCTGACTCTGTGCAACTCCATGAATTGCAGCACGCCAGGCTTCCCTGTCCATCATTAGGGTTCATTCTTTATGTTATACACTTCTGTGAATTTTGACAAATGTGTAGTGTCGTATATTTGTTAGAATATGTTTAGAAAAATTTCACTACCCTAAAAATTCCCTGGTGCTCCCGTTATCCATCCTTCCTTCTCTACTCCCAAGCCTCTGGCCACTATGCGTCATAGTACTGTCTCCACAGCTCTGCCTTGCCCCCAAAGTCATATAGTTGAAATCATACAGAAGCCTTTTCAGACTGGTTTCTCTCACTTGTGCTCTTTGCAGCCCCATGGACCGCAGTGCACCAGGCTCCTCTGTCCATAGAATTTTCCAGGCAAGAATGCTGGAGTGGGTTGCCCCTTCCTACTCCAGGGGATTCTCCTGACATAGGGATCGAACATGCATCTCCTGTATTGGCAGGTGAATTCTTTATACCCCTAATGCCACCTGGGAAGCCCTCCCACTTAACCACATTCATTTAGTTTATTCCATATCTTCTCATAGCTTTAGAATATCTATGTTTACTTCAGCAACATGTTAAAAATACAGTACAAAGATGTCTATTCTCCATCTTACATTTCAAAAAAGGAAGTCATAAGGAAAAAGAGTGGAAGGGGATTGGCTAACATGCATTAGGATCATGAGATTATGGTATGTGGTTTCTTTTGCCTATTTCTAGATTTTAGTTTTTGAAATTTTATAAAGAAGTATTTCTTAAAATAGTGTTCAAAAAAGCAAAGAAGAAAATCAATCATTTCTTTACTATTTTGTCCACTTATTTGGCATTCTACAGTAAACACTTTTCTCTCTCACTCTTTTCCATGTCTTTTTACTTTTTTGAACTGAGAGTCAAAACTGTGCCTCCTTTGATTGAGATGGGAAGGCAAGAAGGAGATGAATACAAAAAAAGCAAGGAAAGAAAAACATTTTGGAAGAACTGACAGTTTTTCAAGTATTCATAGTCCCCTTGTGGATCTGTAAATACTTATGGCCAAAGAACACACACTTCATGACAATGAATTAAATATAATTTAGACCTGCTTCCCTGGTGGCCCAGATGGTAAAGAATCTGCCTCCTATGCAGGAGCCTGAGTTCGATCCCTGGGTCAGGAAAATTCCCTGGAGTGAAGAATGGCAGCCCACTCCAATATTCTTGCCTGGAGAATCCCATGGACAGAGGAGCCTGGTGGGCTGCAGTCCTTGGGGTTGCAAAGAGCTGAACACGACTGAGCAATTAACATTTTCCCTTTCACTTTAGTCCTGCAGCAACTCCAGTTTCAGGAAAATCACACCTCTCAGCCCAAACCAAGTAAAGCAAGGCTCTCAACATAGCTGCTGTGCATGGAGCCCTTAGCACTCTTATGAGGCAGACATATGACAGATGAGGTTGAACAAGAAAGTCAGTTCACACCCAGATCTGACTCAAGAGCCTGCTTGCCTCTACTAAGCACTGCCATAGGTTACAGTATGTAAAACCATATACATTCTTGTCCCCAATTTTCTCTTTTCGGCCACAGCCAAGAGTTATCATGGAGGAACACAGGGAGGGGTTCTGGGCTGAAGACCAGCTTATAATTTAGTACCTGCCCAGAGATTTCCCTTGCTAAATGGGAGGATTAAATAATTAATACATTTTAAGAGGCTTCAATGAATATTCTTCAAAATCAAGGTTTCCTGCCTGGTTCAGCATGAAGGGCTTTGAGAACAATTAAAATCTCAGCTCCAACTCTCCATTTCACATGTAATTGCTTTTATCTTCAACTTCTCTATCTATAAATTGAGAATCAAGTGAAAGCATTACTAAATAAGAAGCCACTCAGTCCATCCTTTGGGCAGGGATAGAACTGTGAGGCTCAAAACATTTGGCACCAAGAGGCCTTGCTGCCTTTTTTCTACCTGGTGGAGAGACCCTGGGCAAAATTCTCAACCTGTATGCCTCTGTTGCCTCACAACGTAATATGGATAACGCTACTGTCTGGCCCCAGACAGTATCTTATTCAGGTTGATTTCAATGAGGCTATTTCTTCAAGAATCTGAAGGAGGGAGATTTAATAATCAACACAAGACAGAGTAACTCAGGGGCTGTGTCTCTGATTAGAGTGAAGGTCATTCTATCAAAATGCTGGCATAGCTGCAAGGACAGGAGCCTTGAGGTGCTAATCATGTATTCAAGAATGAAAAAGGTCAAAGTCATGGTGAGGAGGAGAGTACATTACCCACAGCTGCCTTCAGAGTGTATATCCTAAGCTGCATAGTTTAGCAGTGGCTGGTTGCTAGACAAGGACTCTGTCTTTGGCATAAGATAACCCCTCAATCAAATCTTGGTCTCACCACTTAGCTGTGAATTCTTGAGAAATTTGCTGAAAGTTTCTAAACTTCTGATTCAGCATCTATAAGATAAGAAAAATAAGATCACACCATTCCTCTCACCCTGGTAGAGTTGTTTTAAGTATCAAACTGGAAGAACTAACACAGGTAAATTACCTAGAAAATGACTGGCTGGCCTAACATCAGCATTTATTAGTTTTTTGCCTCTTTGTGGGGCTAATTCTGCCAAGAGGAAAAGATAAAAGACTCACAAAAATCTATAAATCAACCCCGACAGGAAAAACGATCTCACCACATTTCTATCTCCTCTGCTCACATTGGGAGTAACCCTGAGGCATGTATTTAATAAAGACACAGGAAGGAACTGGCTAACCAATTTACTCTGACCCTGTGTGATCTCTCTTGCACCACCATATCAATCAGTCTTCTCGGCCTTACTTTTCTAATTGGGATACACTCTCTCAATGGATTTCCATTCTCCCATTTTTCCTGCATCATCCATAGGTGCAGGGACCCAGAGAACAGGGAACACTCTGAATTTTGGTTTTCTTTTATGGAACCAACTCTTCAGTGACTCTTGCTCTCACACCAGGGGAAAATTTGCACTTGGCTCCAGAAACTCTACTCAGTTCCCATCAAACTAACATGTTAATTGAACCCATTTGGGAGGTGGACCATAAAGAAGACTAAGCACAGAAGAATGATGCTTTCAAACTGTGGTGCTGGAGAAAACTCTTGAGAATCCCTTTGACTGCAAGGAAATCAAACCAGTCAGTCTTAAAGGAAATCAACCCTGAATATTCATTGAAAGGACTTTTGCTGAAGTTGAAGCTCCAATATTTTGGCCACCTGATGAGAAGAGTTGACTCATTGGAAAAGACCCTGATGCTGGGGAAGATTGAGGGCAGGAGGAGAAAGGCATGACAGAGGATGAGATGTCTGGATGGCATTAGCAACTCAATGGGCATGAGTTTGAGCAAACTCCAGAAGATGATAAGGGACAGGGAAGCCTGGCATGCTGCAGTCCATGGGGTCCCAAAGAGTNATGAGATGTCTGGATGGCATTAGCAACTCAATGGGCATGAGTTTGAGCAAACTCCAGAAGATGATAAGGGACAGGGAAGCCTGGCATGCTGCACTCCATGGGGTCCCAAAGAGTCGGACACAATTTAGCAACTAACAACAACATCAAATTTGAAACTCAAAGTGTAAGCAAACTCATCTGTTAGCATTATCGGTGGGCAGCCTTCTTGCTGAAGCCCCAACCCATCTACTTGGGTTTCTGCTCAGGTCACCTGCATCTGGGCAACAATGCCTAGTGGTGAACTATAACCAGTGGTCAGAGGAGAACGACAAGTTCACAGGTCTTTCTCAGTCTCCTCTTTCAATATTGTATCCTGAGTTCACTTCCTTCATATTGTGTCAGAACCTCTTTATCTAAGACCAGTTTTCCCACCTGTTGTCAAGAACTATTCTTAACAGACTAGACATGAGTTTCTCCTGAACAGCTAAAGTTAAGCTATTCAACCTCACACACATTAGGATGGTTACTATAAAAAAAAAAAAAAAGAAGAAGCAACAATTGCTTGTGAAGATGTACAGCCCCTATAGAAAATAAGATGGAGGTTTCTTAAAAATTAAAGATAGAATTACCACATGTTCCAACAATTCCATTTCTGGACCTATACCTAAATGAATTGAAAGCAGGATCTTGAAGAGATGTTTGTACACCTATGTTCGTATGAGTATTATTCACCATGGCCAAAACACAGAAGCAATTCAAGCATCCATCAGGGATTGAATGAATTTATAAAATGTGGTTTGCTGTTGCTGTTCAGTCACTAAATCGTATCTGACTCTTTGTGACCCCATAAACTACAGTTTATGGAGCATTATTCAGTTTCAAAAGGAAAGAAATTCTAACACATACTACAACATGCAAGAAACTTAAGGACATTAAAGTTAAATAAGTGAAAGTGAAAGTCACTCAGTTGAGTCTGACTCTTTGCGACCACATGGACGATACAGTCGTTGGAATTCCCCAGGCCAGAATACTGGAGTGGGTAGCCATTGCCTTCTCCAGGGGATCTTCCCAGCCCAGGGATCAAACCCAGGTCTCCTGCAATTGCAGGTGGATTCTTTACCAGCTGAGCCACAAGGGAAGTCCAAGAATTCTGGAGTGGGTAGACTTTGCCTTCTCCAGGGGATCTTCACAACCCAGGAATCAAAGAGGGGTCTCCTGAATTGCAGGCAAATTCTTTACCAACTGAGATTTCAGAGAAGCCCTAAATAAGCCAGTCACAAGAAGACAAAAGTTGTTTGACTCCACTTATGTGAGATACCTAGAGTAATCAAATTTATAGAAACATAAAGTAGTTTCTGGGACTGGGGAGAGATGGGAAGGTAGGATTCTCATTTACTGGGTAATCTTAGTTTTGCAAGATGAAAAGAGTTCTGGAAATTACACAACAATGTTAATGTACTTAATACTACTGAGTTGTATGCTTTAAAATGGTAAATCTCCTGTGTATTGTACCACAATAAAATTTTTAAATTTTTTTTAAGTAATCTATTTAATTTGCCAGCGGATCACTTTTCCCCTGTGCTAACCATAAGTTACGCTGCCTCAATGGAGCATAATGTGGTCTACCACTCATCCTAAGGGCATGCCCACAGGCCAGGCAGCTGGAACCACTATGAGTCTGATTCATAGGATTCTGCAAGAGAAATAAAGTGCCACTGAAGAAAGAATAAAAGTTACAGAAAGAATCCATGCCATTGGTGAAGTTAAAGAATGTTCAAGAATGAGAACAGAATCAGAAACCTAAAAAAAAGGGTAGTAAGTTGGTGCTCACAAAAGGTATTAAAGGAGAAGGAAGAAGAACTTTGCAGACACACTGAGAAAGAGAGAGAGGCTCAAGGGAAAACGAGCTTCCTAATGAAAGAGGAGGCGTGCTCAATTAATTACGCCTTTAAAATATTGAACTCATTCCTTAACGCTATCGCAACCCTGAAGAAAAAGAAAAGACATTTGAGCAAGTTCGAAGTAATGGAGCCTGAGAGGAACCAGCTGTCCATCAAGACCAATAAAGGGGATGTTTAGAGAACTGGAAAAATGCACATCAACAGGTCCCAAGACCTCACTTATGGGCAGTATATTGAATTAGCACTGAGAACTTCTCTTCTAAAAAGAAATATAAACACCTTCAGAAAGATCAGGGGAGTAGCAAAGCAAAGTGCACAACCTAAATTAGAAACACCTTGAAACCAGGTTTCTAAGTAGGAAGGCTCTGATCATAGAGACAATAGATATATATATCAAAGCCCTTATTAAAATAAATGCTGCCAGGAGCTGCAGAGATTTCTTTTTTAATCAAATTGATCAAATAAGAATGTTCATTGTTGAAACTCTTACTAAATCTTCTCTTATATATTTTATATAGTAACCGAACAATGGGGGCAAGTCAGTTTTGAGTTTAATTTTTGAGTTCAATTCACTACTCTTCAGGTTGGAAGAATTGAATGCACATAAAACTAGAAAAGTACTGAGCAAAGTATCTGGTGCGCCAGAAACAGCAATCACTATTGATCATCATTATTATTATTCTGTTTAGAATTGATCAATTACCCCATCTCTTTCTTTATTAATTTATTTTTTATTGAAAGATAATTACTTTACAGAATTTTGCTGTTTTCTGTCAAACCTCAACATGACATTTCTCCAGAGAAGACATACAGATGGCTAACAAACACATGAAAAGATGCTCAACATCACTCATTATTAGAGAAATGCAAATCAAACTACAAGGAGATATCACCTCACACAGGTCAGAATGGCCTTCATCTCTTTCTTAAGTCTTCATTTCCTGTTGACACTTTTGCTCTTTGAACCTCCTTCCCTGAAGTGTCATTGTGCTCATCTGGCATAGTGGCTGAGTGGGCTGAGGTTAAATGGCCTCTGATGAAACAGGTTCAAATCCCACCTTATACACTTACTAATTATATGTCCTGGGGTAATTCATTTGACTTTTCTGCATTTCTGCTTCCTCAACTACAAAATGGGGAAAATGAGATCTAACTTTCAAGGTTAACTATGAGGGCTAAATGAGACTATCTATATAAAGGACTTTGCGTAGCAGTCATACAAGCACTCATGAAAGGGTAGTTATTATTGCTATTATAACAATATTATTTCTTGATTTCACAAAAGTGAAGCTCTTCTTTTGTGAAACGAGGCTGGTCTATGTGTCCTCAAGGTAAAGGTGTAAGTTGAAAGAGCAAAGCTATATTCTTGACCTAAAACCATTGTTGAGACAGTTGTAGCCATGCATTCTGGGAAACAAACTCACTGAGAAAGACAATGCAGATACTGGAGTGCAGTTTATTACACCGATGGGTCCAAGGCAGAGTTTCCTCTTAGCCAAGGACCCTGACCAGTTTTTATGAAAACCTTAAATACCCTAAGTGTACATGCCCAAACCCACCTCCCCAAGTTCCCCGAAACTAGTCTGAACAAAGAAAAGGAAAGCTACAATCAAAGTTAACCCATGACTCATATGCCTTAAGCTTAGGTAGTTAACAGTAGACAATTATCAATAGGCCCATGGCCAAACCTCAATAAGCCTAATAGAATATATGATTCTATTTGGTTACAGATAATTAGGGTATTCTTTTAGGTTAGCGAGTCTAGGTAGGAGCCCTGGGGCTCTTCCATCCAGGGGTCTGGTTTTCCATTGGTATGTCGTTTCCATAGATACTGGGCATAGAGCTCAAAGTCCACAGTCTGGCCAAAGATGGAGTCCTGCTTTCAACATGGAGCCTGTTCTGTCTGTCTCCTCCTTCAAAATCTCACCTAAGAGTTTATGCCTTCTTTCTCAAACTAGAGGTAAAAATAATAATTGCTTTTTAATAATATTAATCAAAGCTGTGGGGGTGGTAAGTCATTAGTTATTTAGAATAAAATTGAAACTTGAATGTTTTGCTCCAAACAGCTGTTAAAATTAATACAGAGAAAAGGTAGATTTTAACAAGGGAGGAAAAAGTAATCATGAAAGATGATGTTGCTGCCTTTGAGACAGCCTCAGCTCTAAATATGAAGAGGAGGATTCCTGAGAGCACGGAGCAGCCTGGAGTCAGAACAGAAATGAAAGAAGACACCACAGGAAAACATCAGGGGTTCCCATTCATTTCTCCACCAACCCATCCAATTTTTCAACCCCATGTATTATTTAGCATCTATGATACCACCCTTATGGCAGAAAGTGAAGAAGAACTAAAGAGCCTCTTGATGAAGGTGAAAGAGGAAAGTGAAAAAGTTGGCTTAAAGCTCAACATTCAGAAAACAAAGATCATGGCATCTGGTCCCATCACTTCATGGGAAATAGATGGGGAAACAGTGGAAATAGTGTCAGACTTTATTTCTGGGGGCTCCAAAATCACTGCAGATGTTGACTGCATCCATGAAATTAAAAGACGCTTACTCCTTGGAAGGAAAGTTATGATCAACCTAGATAGTATATTCAAAAGCAGAGACATTACTTTGCCAACTAAGGTCCGTCTAGTCAAGGCTATGGTTTTTCCAGTGGTCATGTATGGATGTGAGAGTTGGACTGTGAAGAAGGCTGAGTNAAAAGGGTAGTAAGTTGGTGCTCACAAAAGGTATTAAAGGAGAAGGAAGAAGAACTTTGCAGACACACTGAGAAAGAGAGAGAGGCTCAAGGGAAAACGAGCTTCCTAATGAAAGAGGAGGCGTGCTCAATTAATTACGCCTTTAAAATATTGAACTCATTCCTTAACGCTATCGCAACCCTGAAGAAAAAGAAAAGACATTTGAGCAAGTTCGAAGTAATGGAGCCTGAGAGGAACCAGCTGTCCATCAAGACCAATAAAGGGGATGTTTAGAGAACTGGAAAAATGCACATCAACAGGTCCCAAGACCTCACTTATGGGCAGTATATTGAATTAGCACTGAGAACTTCTCTTCTAAAAAGAAATATAAACACCTTCAGAAAGATCAGGGGAGTAGCAAAGCAAAGTGCACAACCTAAATTAGAAACACCTTGAAACCAGGTTTCTAAGTAGGAAGGCTCTGATCATAGAGACAATAGATATATATATCAAAGCCCTTATTAAAATAAATGCTGCCAGGAGCTGCAGAGATTTCTTTTTTAATCAAATTGATCAAATAAGAATGTTCATTGTTGAAACTCTTACTAAATCTTCTCTTATATATTTTATATAGTAACCGAACAATGGGGGCAAGTCAGTTTTCAGTTTAATTTTTGAGTTCAATTCACTCCTCTTCATGTTGGAAGAATTGAATGCACATAAAACTAGAAAAGTACTGAGCAAAGTATCTGGTGTGCCAGAAACAGCAGTCACTATTGATCATCATTATTATTATTCTGTTTAGAATTGATCAATTACCCCATCTCTTTCTTTATTAATTTATTTTTTATTGAAAGATAATTACTTTACAGAATTTTGCTGTTTTCTGTCAAACCTCAACATGACATTTCTCCAGAGAAGACATACAGATGGCTAACAAACACATGAAAAGATGCTCAACATCACTCATTATTAGAGAAATGCAAATCAAACTACAAGGAGATATCACCTCACACAAGTCAGAATGGCCTTCATCTCTTTCTTAAGTCTTCATTTCCTGTTGACACTTTTGCTCTTTGAACCTCCTTCCCTGAAGTGTCATTGTGCTCATCTGGCATAGTGGCTGAGTGGGCTGAGGTTAAGTGGCCTCTGATGAAACAGGTTCAAATCCCACCTTATACACTTACTAATTATATGTCCTGGGGTAAGTCATTTGACTTTTCTGCATTTCTGCTTCCTCAACTACAAAATGGGGAAAATGAGATCTAACTTTCAAGGTTAACTATGAGGGCTAAATGAGACTATCTATATAAAGGACTTTGCGTAGCAGTCATACAAGCACTCATGAAAGGGTAGTTATTATTGCTATTATAACAATATTATTTCTTGATTTCACAAAAGTGAAGCTCTTCTTTTGTGAAACGAGGCTGGTCTATGTGTCCTCAAGGTAAAGGTGTAAGTTGAAAGAGCAAAGCTATATTCTTGACCTAAAACCATTGTTGAGACAGTTGTAGCCATGCATTCTGGGAAACAAACTCACTGAGAAAGACAATGCAGATACTGGAGTGCAGTTTATTACACCGATGGGTCCAAGGCAGAGTTTCCTCTTAGCCAAGGACCCTGACCAGTTTTTATGAAAACCTTAAATACCCTAAGTGTACATGCCCAAACCCACCTCCCCAAGTTCCCTGAAACTAGTCTGAACAAAGAAAAGGAAAGCTACAATCAAAGTTAACCCATGACTCATATGCCTTAAGCTTAGGTAGTTAACAGTAGACAATTATCAATAGGCCTATGGCCAAACCTCAATAAGCCTAATAGAATGTATGATTCTATTTGGTTACAGATAATTAGGGTATTCTTTTAGGTTAGCGAGTCTAGGTAGGAGCCCTGGGGCTCTTCCATCCAGGGGTCTGGTTTTCCATTGGTATGTCGTTTCCATAGATACTGGGCATAGAGCTCAAAGTCCACAGTCTGGCCAAAGATGGAGTCCTGCTTTCAACATGGAGCCTGTTCTGTCTGTCTCCTCCTTCAAAATCTCACCTAAGAGTTTATGNTCCAAGGGTCTGGTTTTCCATTGGTATGTCGTTTCCATAGATACTGGGCATAGAGCTCAAAGTCCACAGTCTGGCCAAAGATGGAGTCCTGCTTTCAACATGGAGCCTGTTCTGTCTGTCTCCTCCTTCAAAATCTCACCTAAGAGTTTATGCCTTCTTTCTCAAACTAGAGGTAAAAATAATAATTGCTTTTTAATAATATTAATCAAAGCTGTGGGGGTGGTAAGTCATTAGTTATTTAGAATAAAATTGAAACTTGAATGTTTTGCTCCAAACAGCTGTTAAAATTAATACAGAGAAAAGGTAGATTTTAACAAGGGAGGAAAAAGTCATCATGAAAGATGATGTTGCTGCCTTTGAGACAGCCTCAGCTCTAAATATGAAGAGGAGGATTCCTGAGAGCACGGAGCAGCCTGGAGTCAGAACAGGAATGAAAGAAGACACCACAGGAAAACATCAGGGGTTCCCATTCATTTCTCCACCAACCCATCCAATTTTTCAACCCCATGTATTATTTAGCATCTATGATACCACCCTTATGGCAGAAAGTGAAGAAGAACTAAAGAGCCTCTTGATGAAAGTGAAAGAGGAAAGTGAAAAAGTTGGCTTAAAGCTCAACATTCAGAAAACAAAGATCATGGCATCCGGTCCCATCACTTCATGGGAAATAGATGGGGAAACAGTGGAAATAGTGTCAGACTTTATTTCTGGGGGCTCCAAAATCACTGCAGATGTTGACTGCATCCATGAAATTAAAAGACGCTTACTCCTTGGAAGGAAAGTTATGATCAACCTAGATAGCATATTCAAAAGCAGAGACATTACTTTGCCAACTAAGGTCCGTCTAGTCAAGGCTATGGTTTTTCCAGTGGTCATGTATGGATGTGAGAGTTGGACTGTGAAGAAGGCTGAGTACCGAAGAATTGATGCTTTTGAACTATGGTGTTGGAGAAGACTCTTGAGAATCCCTTGGACTGCAAGGAGATCCAACCAGTCCATTCTGAAGGAGATCAGCCCTGGGATTTCTTTGGAAGGAATGATGCTAAAGCTGAAACTCCAGTACTTTGGCCACCTCATGAGAAGAGTTGACTCATTGGAAAAGACTCTGATG
>SJYW01018089.1:162197-179426 GCA_006410735.1 Raphicerus campestris
CCGCGGCGTTCTTACACCTGCCATTCCATCTAACCAGATGTGAGTAGTGTCGAATGAGGAAGGGGATTTAAATGCAGTTTGTAAACTCTACAAAGAAAGCAAATAATAGAGAGAGTGCAGGCTCTGGAGCCAAAAATCTAGGTCAGAATCCTGTTGTATAACCAAAACCACTACTTCATCTCTCTAAGCCTCAGGTCTCCTATCCAGAAGGGGGCAATAATAATTATCGCACAGGGTTCTTGCAGGCAACTGCGTCGTATGGTGCAGAGTAGGCACAGAATACATGAATATCCCATGCACATATGTTAAGTGGGCTTTCCCTGGTGGCTCAGAAGGTAAAGAATCTTTCTGCAGTGCAGGAGACCTGGTTTGATCCCTGGGTCAAGAAAATCCCCTGGAGAAGTGAATGGCTACCCACTCCAGTATTCTTTTTTTTTAATATAAATTTATTTATTTTAATTGTGGGCTAATTACTTTACAATATTGTATTGGTTTTGCCATACACTGACATGAACCCACCACGGGTATCCAGTATCCTTGCCTGGGAAATCCCATGGACAGAGGAGCCTGGTGGGCCACAGTCCATGGCGTTGCAGAGTTCGACAAAAACAGAGAGACTAATACTTTCACTTTCAAGGAGAAAGGAGACATAAGTATGTGTTTTCAAATCTCCATATGTAACCAAAAGTCTTTTACATCTTTTTGCAAGCTTGCCTTCATGATTTACCCATTTCTCACTGGAATAAAACAGGATGACAGTGTCTCCTCCTTCATGGAAGATATAATCTCCCAGGGCCTTCACAGTACTATAAGATGCCTTCATGCAAAATTGAAAACTCAGCCCCCTTTAGGTAGACATAGTCCAGTGAAAGGAAGGCTTAGATTTCAGCTCCCATGAGCCATCTCAACCAGGGATCCTGTGCAAGACACAACCAGGGCAATTATAAAAAATGGTCCTGAGGACCATTACATTGTGTGATACCCTGCGAAATCTCAGAGCAAGAGGCAAAACAGAACCTTCAAAAACTTAGAACAATCATGTGCTTCTTACAGCCACACAGTAACCCACTGAGTTTGCCTACTGAATTTATCCAAAAGCAACTCGGATATCTTTGGTATTTAAAAAAAATTAAAATTTAAAGAGAGAAGTTAAAAAAAATCACCTGGAATGTAAATTGGTACAGCTAGTATGAAAAATAGTATGGAGCTTTCTTAAAAACTAAAACTAGAACTATCATATAATCTAGCAATTCTACTTCTGGGCATATATCTGGAAAAAAAAAAAACCTGAAATCACTAATTTGAAGGCAGATATGCACCTCAGTGTTCACACAGTCAGCACACGGAAGCATCCCAAGTGACCATCAACAGATGATGGGATTAAGAAGATGTGGTGTGTGTATTTATACATATAATGTAATTTTACTCAGCCGTAAAAAAGAAATTTTGCCATCTGTAGCAATGTGGATGGATCTTGAGAATGTGACATTTAGTAAAATAAATCAAAGACAAATATTATATGGTACCACTTATCTGTGGAATATAAAAATATCACAAATGAATGCATATGCAAAATAGTAACAGACTCACAGATAGAGAAAACAAACTTCTGGTTACCAAAGGGGAGAGAGAAAAGGGGAGGGACAAATTAGGGCTATGATATTCACACAAACTACTACACATAAAACGGATAAGCAACAGGGATATACTGTATAGTACAGGGAACTATGTCTGTTATTTTATAATATCCAATAATGGATTATAATCTGCAAAAATAATGACTCTCCATGCTGTACATCTAAAACTAATACAATATTGTAAATCAACTATATTTTAACTTAAAAAGGAAAGCAAACCAAAAAAAAAAAAAGTCACCTAATAAGTGATTAAAAGTGAACCTCCACTTCAGTCATTTCCCAATGAAGAAGTCTTGAGCTCTCATGTAACATTCTAGAGTTCCTTGACTTCCTAACCAATCTTGTTTGAGTGTCTTAAAATAAATAATGTGTTACTTCTTGGAGGTATTAATCTGTGGTTTCTCTAGTGAAGCTGCAAAACTTAAGCCACATTTAGGACCGAAGGGTGGAGAAGGCTATGATACCCCCACTCCAGCACTCTTGCCTGGAAAATCCCATGGATGGAGGAGCCTGGTGGGCTGCAGTCCATGGGGTCGCGAAGAGTCAGATGCGACTGAGCGACTTCACTTTCACTTTTAACTTTCATGCATTGGAAAAGGAAATGGCAATGCACTCCAGTGTTCTTGCCTGGAGAATCCCAGGGACAGGGGAGCCTGGTGGGCTGCCGTCTATGGGGTCACACAGAGTCGGACACGACTGNGCTTAGATTTCAGCTCCCATGAGCCATCTCAACCAGGGATCCTGTGCAAGACACAACCAGGGCAATTATAAAAAATGGTCCTGAGGACCATTACATTGTGTGATACCCTGCGAAATCTCAGAGCAAGAGGCAAAACAGAACCTTCAAAAACTTAGAACAATCATGTGCTTCTTACAGCCACACAGTAACCCA
Source organism: Raphicerus campestris (assembly GCA_006410735.1). Lineage (NCBI taxonomy): Eukaryota > Metazoa > Chordata > Mammalia > Artiodactyla > Bovidae > Raphicerus > Raphicerus campestris. The sequence continues at coordinate 164,727 of SJYW01018089.1, forward strand.
CTGAGTTTGCCTACTGAATTTATCCAAAAGCAACTCGGATATCTTTGGTATTTAAAAAAAATTAAAATTTAAAGAGAGAAGTTAAAAAAAATCACCTGGAATGTAAATTGGTACAGCTAGTATGAAAAATAGTATGGAGCTTTCTTAAAAACTAAAACTAGAACTATCATATAATCTAGCAATTCTACTTCTGGGCATATATCTGGAAAAAAAAAAAACCTGAAATCACTAATTTGAAGGCAGATATGCACCTCAGTGTTCACACAGTCAGCACACGGAAGCATCCCAAGTGACCATCAACAGATGATGGGATTAAGAAGATGTGGTGTGTGTATTTATACATATAATGTAATTTTACTCAGCCGTAAAAAAGAAATTTTGCCATCTGTAGCAATGTGGATGGATCTTGAGAATGTGACATTTAGTAGAATAAATCAAAGACAAATATTATATGGTACCACTTATCTGTGGAATATAAAAATATCACAAATGAATGCATATGCAAAATAGTAACAGACTCACAGATACAGAAAACAAACTTCTGGTTACCAAAGGGGAGAGAGAAAAGGGGAGGGACAAATTAGGGCTATGATATTCACACAAACTACTACACATAAAACGGATAAGCAACAGGGATATACTGTATAGTACAGGGAACTATGTCTGTTATTTTATAATATCCAATAATGGATTATAATCTGCAAAAATAATGACTCTCCATGCTGTACATCTAAAACTAATACAATATTGTAAATCAACTATATTTTAACTTAAAAAGGAAAGCAAACCAAAAAAAAAAAAAGTCACCTAATAAGTGATTAAAAGTGAACCTCCACTTCAGTCATTTCCCAATGAAGAAGTCTTGAGCTCTCATGTAACATTCTAGAGTTCCTTGACTTCCTAACCAATCTTGTTTGAGTGTCTTAAAATAAATAATGTGTTACTTCTTGGAGGTATTAATCTATGGTTTCTCTAGTGAAGCTGCAAAACTTAAGCCACATTTAGGACCGAAGGGTGGAGAAGGCTATGATACCCCCACTCCAGCACTCTTGCCTGGAAAATCCCATGGATGGAGGAGCCTGGTGGGCTGCAGTCCATGGGGTCGCGAAGAGTCAGATGCGACTGAGCGACTTCACTTTCACTTTTAACTTTCATGCATTGGAAAAGGAAATGGCAATGCACTCCAGTGTTCTTGCCTGGAGAATCCCAGGGACAGGGGAGCCTGGTGGGCTGCCGTCTATGGGGTCACACAGAGTCGGACCCGACTGAAGTGACTTAGCAGCAGCAGCAGTAGCAGGACCAAGGGGGGAAAAAAAAAAAGATAAAGAGAGCCTAGATAGCAAGGCCCTCAGTGTAATGAAACAATTCTTTTTTCTTTTTTTTTTCTTTTTTTTCGCTTCAGACAAAAAGAATATGCCACAACTTCAGGAACTTGGTTATAAGTTTGGTTCTAAGCCCTTAAGATATAAATAATAAATATATGTTCAAATATCAATAGTAATAATAAGAATAAATGCTACTTGTTGCCATATAGAGATTGCAGTTAACAGACTATTTTCATATCCATTTCTCATATAACTCTCCCTAATAACCCTACAAAAAGGAAGCACAGAAATAGTATTCACTTTGGTGATAAGAAGTCAAGACTGAGAGGAAGAATGACTTCCCCATCACTACACATGCATCTTTTGTGGATTTAAATAAAGGCTTCTGACTCTCAGGCCTAGACCATGCCGTGACACTTCTGTCATTTTCCAGATTTTTCCCATTATACTAGCCAGTCTCCCCAGTGCCCATTTACAGTTGTTTAATGTGGGATAACCAAGCCTGGAGATCCCATACAGATCCCCTCCTGCCTGTAGACATCTGTTCCAGCCCTCCTCTTCTCTCATCCATCAAAAGAAGTAAAGTCCAAAGGAGGGACCAAATAAAGGTTCTGTACATTGTCTTTCATGCTCTGTACCCATGTAACAAAGCAATGACTCCACCACTGGACTGAGAAGGTGCCCCCACAGGGAGAAGCAATACTGAACTAGATGCCTTTCTTTTGAAGAGGCTCAGGGAGTTAGTCACATCAGGCCAAATGGATGGACAGGAATATCTTTTGAATATCTTTTGAAATAGATCTGAAGGAAGACAGCATCACTTAAGGGCCCTTCAAAGCCCCCAGATTGCTAGCCATTTTACAATGCTATCAGAAATGGGAACTGTCTCATTAGGGGGACCTACTGTGAGCTTGATAACACAGTGTAATGTATGACTCATCTCTGAGCCCAGTCATGCTGACAGCTTTTTGATTTAGTGTTTTTTGAATCAATTTTCCTATCACACTCACAGTGAATTATACTGAATAGTTTACAGTGTCCTGGCAAAGTCAGCGTACCATTTAATGAGTCAGCAGCTGGTGTCTACATATGGCGGAAAGCTACCTCAGTGTTACTCTGAGGAAGGGCTATTGTGATTGTTCCCATTTTGCAGATGTACGATTTTACTGCATGCAATTAGTCATGGTTACTTACCTAGTCTGAATGCACATTCTGGCTAACTTTGTCCAAGCGCTAGCCAGCTTGCCTTGGCCAGTCACCTAAGCTGTCTGAACCTGTTTACTCATCAAGTATACTAAGAGATTGCATTAGATAATCTCCAAAGCAATTTCCAAAAATGTTCTTTTTAATTTTCTGACTCTACTCAAATCATAGTTTGGAAAAGTGCTGGATGCAAATCTAAGTGAATAAAAACCGTGTAAATCATTCTAAGCTAGCAATATCCAAGAGAAATTTTCTACAATGATGAAATGCTCTATAACTCCAATTTAGGTCAAATACAGTGACCAATTTAAGTCAAATTTGCTAGCCACCCATAACTAGCAAATACTTTAAGTATCGCTGAGACAAATAAAACTGAATTTTCATTTGATTCTATTATTAATTAAAATTTAAATATCCCCATGTTGCCATCATCTACAATATTGGAGAGCACAGGTCTAGACAAAGACGTACGTATCCATGGTATGTCTCAGGACTGCAGTGATGAGAAAGAAGAAATAAGAATTTCTGAAATATACGGAACAACACTTTTATAGTTTGAATATAGTTCAAAATTTTCCATGGCCGAAGTTCTGGGCCAAATGGTAGATTCCCACTCTACCCCTTTTATATAGGACTGTCTTTTGATCCCCAACAAGAAAGCTATACATGACAGTTTCCACAGTAAGATTATGGAGACTTGGACCAGGGTGGCAGCAGAAGAGATGGAGAAAAGTGAGAAGATGATGGATGTATTTTAGAAGCACAGCCAGCAGGGGAGACTGGTGGTGTGGATGTGGGTGATAAGGCAAAAGCAGAAATAGAGGTAGATGACATGTAGATTTCTGACCTAAACAGAATATTTTCCACACTACATTTCAGTGATATCTGGTCTCTCCTATGTTTATGTGTTGTGAAGCTCTGATTCAACATAAATACCTGGATTAAAGTTGCCCTCTCTCTCCATCTCACCTTCCAAGAAAAAAAAAAAAAGATTGCAGCTTTATCCTGAGAATGGAAGGATTCATACTGTCAAAATCATAGAGACACTTCCCAGTTTTGGAAATCTGTAGTCTCAGCTGTGAGACCTCTCTTCAGCCATAACATGAGTTATCCAACAAGGTCTAACCAGCCTCACCCATGAGGATTATCTCCCCTACTTACCCAAGTTGGGGAATGGAATTTTAACAAGTAAAGTACTAGTTAACAGATAAGTACAATAAATCCTCTTCCTATGAGCACATTCGTAAGTCCACTTTGGTGGTAAGTCCAACAAAATTAGCTTAGGTACCCAACTAACACAATTGGCTGTATATTGCTGCTTTTATCTTGCTTCAGATATCTTGGGCTTAAAGTAAAGATACTGTACTAGTGTACTCTCTAAAGTAATGTACAATAGGGTACACAAAAGCATAGCCCCATGTAGAGCATGCACGCGTGTGCCAATGTACACAAGAAACATGACTGGACATGCAAACGCACGTTCACGTCTTTGAAAGTTCGCAATTTGAAGGTTCATATGTAGAGGGCTTACTGTATCAGAAGTAGGGAGCTAGTCATAATCTATAGAACAGAGTTATCGGAATCCAGGACACAGCACTGACATCAAGTGGAGAAGGTGTCCAAAGCCATCATAAAGATCTGTAACCAAGGAAACGGCCCAAGTGAAACTATTCTGAAATATGAGGAGAAACCACCAGGGTGACCCAGTGCATTTTACCTGTCGGCTTAACTACTACCTGTGAGCTCACAGCTTTTGGCCCAGGCCTCAAAGTCACTCAAAACACCTGGCCAACCATCACCTTAGCAACAAAGAGATTAGAGGATAATGCAAGTGTTTTCTATCAATACCAAATTAATTATAGAAACCTGTTTTTTCATTGCTCACTTCATCACATAGTAGTATTTAAAGCAACAACTTTTCTAATAAATGAATAAAACTGGATACTGCCAATATGTCACCTTTGTGTATGAAAAGGACGCCGCTGGTATTTGAAGGATGTTCCTCCTGATTGCCTATTGTCATAGCCTGAGATTAGAGGAGAGAGAAAGTATGGCTTCTGATTGTTACAGCCATGATGAGAAAGGCCTCCAGTCACATCTTATTAATTTACTGTGGAACAGAATGTCACATTGACATTTCAAATTATCCTCTTGCTTTGTTCACAGGATTATTTTGAGCTTAAACTCATTGGGCTTCAAGCTTGGCTATTTATGTGAGCTAAGAACTCTAATCTCCTAGTGTCTTGACCTGCACACCAGCCTAAATTTTACTATTTATAAAAATGATTGATTGTCCTACCTTGGGGTCAGACAGGCCTGGGTCTGCTTGGGTTAAGTGATTTATCCTCTTGGTGTCTTAGTATCCTATATCTTATAAAGAAAATAATATCTCCCATGTTTCTTCCAAGGACTGTGTGTGATAATACAGGAAAGGCTTTAACAACTATCCCAATAAAAGGCAACTCACAGTAAACTAATAGTAACAATCATAACAGCTAGCATTTTTAGCACTCCCTAGCAGCCAAGCCTTTTGTTGTTGTCGCTGTTGTTGTTGTTCAGTGGCTAATTAACGTCTGACTCTTTGCAACCCCATGGACTACACCGTACCAGGCTCCCCGGTCCTTCACTGTCTCCAAGAGATTGCTCAGATTCATGTCCACTGAGCTGGCAATGCTATCTAACAATCACATCATCTGCTGACCCCTTCTCCTTTTGACTTCAATCTTTCCTAGCATCAAAATCTTTTCCAATGATTCAGCTCTTTGCAACAAGTGGTCAAAGTATTCGAGCTTCAGCATTAGTCCTTCCAATGAATATTCAGGGTCGATATCCTTTAGGATTGACTGATTTGATCTTCTTGCAATCCAAGGAACTCTCAAGAGTCTTCTCCAGCTCTACAATTCAAAATCATCAATTCTTTGGCACTCAGCATTCTTTATGATTCAACTCTCACATCCATACATGACTACTGAAAAAATCATAGCTTTGATTATGTGGACCTTTGTCAGCAAAGTGATGTCTCGGCTTTTTAATATGCTGTCTAGATCTGTCATAGCTTTCCTTTCAAGAAGCAAGCATCTTTTAATTTCATGGCTGCAGTCACTGTCCACAGTGAGCCAGGCCTTTGCGTAATCTAAATACATTTATTAACTTAATCCTCACACCAACTTTGTAAACTAGACACTATAATTATTGTGTGTGTGTGTGTGTTAGTCGCTCAGTCGTGCCCGACTCTTTATGACCCCATGGACTGCAATCCACCAGGTTCCTCTGTCCATGAGATTTTCCAGGCAAGGATACTGGAGTGGGTTGCCATTTCCTTCTCCAGGGGATCTTCCCAACCCAGGGATCAAACCCGGTCTTCTGCACTGCAGACAAATTATTTACCAACTGAGCTACAAAGGAATTATTTATTTGTAAAGTAGATTTGGCTGCACTGGGTCTCAGCTGTGGCACTCGGGATGTTGGAATCTTCACTCTTCATTGCAGTATGCAGGATCTTTAGTTGCAGCATAGGAACTCTTAGTTGAGGCAATGGGGTCTAGTTCCCCAACCGGGGCCTGAATCAGAACTGCTGCATTGGGAGCGTGGAATCTTAACCACTGGACCACCAGGGAAGTCCCTAGGCACTAATAATTATTACCTCCATTTTACAGATGAGGACACTGGGCCCCGCAAAGTTAGACTATGTTGCCACCCAGGCAATCTGGCTTCAGGCCTGAACTCATACAATCGGCTACTTTCCATCTATCTCGATTTCTTCACAAAGCTACATTTTCTACAATTTGATCTCCAGCCCAAATTTCCCTCTGAAATCCAAGCTCACATATCCAATATCCAACTGCTTTCTCATCATTTCCCCCTAAAACTCTAACAGACTCTCCACTGGAACAGGCTCAAGTGTCACATCACATGTGTTCCTCACCCTCTCCCTGATCCTGAGCAAGTCACCTTACTCTCTGTGTCACTTAGGTCGGTTTTATCCTTCCAGAAGTGACCACTCTTCCTGCCTCTCCTTCTCTCAAACCACACATCTACTTCGTTAGTAAGTAATTACTGGCTCTTCTTTCAAAATATTCAGGATTCACCATTTCTCATCATCCCCTCCACATCACCCTGGCCCAAGCCATCATCATCTCTTGCCAGGATCACTGCTACAGCCCCCTGACAGGTCACTCCAAATCTGCCCTGTGCCCCTACATTCAGTATCTAGGAGCCAGAATCATCTCCATACCCTCCAATGACTCCTGTGCCTACCTAGGTAAAAATCATAGTTTGTATGAGACCCCACATAATACTGTTCCTGCTGTTATCTCTGNCGGTCTTCTGCACTGCAGACAAATTATTTACCAACTGAGCTACAAAGGAATTATTTATTTGTAAAGTAGATTTGGCTGCACTGGGTCTCAGCTGTGGCACTCGGGATGTTGGAATCTTCACTCTTCATTGCAGTATGCAGGATCTTTAGTTGCAGCATAGGAACTCTTAGTTGAGGCAATGGGGTCTAGTTCCCCAACCGGGGCCTGAATCAGAACTGCTGCATTGGGAGCGTGGAATCTTAACCACTGGACCACCAGGGAAGTCCCTAGGCACTAATAATTATTACCTCCATTTTACAGATGAGGACACTGGGCCCCGCAAAGTTAGACTATGTTGCCACCCAGGCAATCTGGCTTCAGGCCTGAACTCATACAATCGGCTACTTTCCATCTATCTCGATTTCTTCACAAAGCTACATTTTCTACAATTTGATCTCCAGCCCAAATTTCCCTCTGAAATCCAAGCTCACATATCCAATATCCAACTGCTTTCTCATCATTTCCCCCTAAAACTCTAACAGACTCTCCACTGGAACAGGCTCAAGTGTCACATCACATGTGTTCCTCACCCTCTCCCTGATCCTGAGCAAGTCACCTTACTCTCTGTGTCACTTAGGTCGGTTTTATCCTTCCAGAAGTGACCACTCTTCCTGCCTCTCCTTCTCTCAAACCACACATCTACTTCATTAGTAAGTAATTACTGGCTCTTCTTTCAAAATATTCAGGATTCACCATTTCTCATCATCCCCTCCACATCACCCTGGCCCAAGCCATCATCATCTCTTGCCAGGATCACTGCTACAGCCCCCTGACAGGTCACTCCAAATCTGCCCTGTGCCCCTACATTCAGTATCTAGGAGCCAGAATCATCTCCATACCCTCCAATGACTCCTGTGCCTACCTAGGTAAAAATCATAGTTTGTATGAGACCCCACATAATACTGTCCCTGCTGTTATCTCTGACCTCGTCCTTTGCTATTTTCCCTCTCTTTTTAAAAATATTACTTAATTAGTTTTTGGCTGTGTTGGGTTTTTATTACTGATAAGCCTTTCTCACAATAAACTGTGGAAAATTCTGAAAGCAATGGGAATACCAGACCACCTGACCTGCCTCCTGAGAAATCTGTATGCAGGCCAGGAAGCAATAGTTAGAACTGGACATGGAACAACAGACTGGTTCCAAATAGGAGAAGGAGTACATCAAGGCTATATATTGTCACCCTGCTTATTTAACNAAACTAGGAATAAAAGCACCATATGACCCAGCAATCCCACTCCTAGGCATATGCCCTGAGGAAACCAAAACTGAAAAAGTCACATGTATCCCATTGTTCATTGCAGCACTATTTACAACAGCTAGAACATGGAAACAACCTAGATGTCCATCAACAGATGAATGGATATAGAAGTTGTGGTACATATACACAGTGGAATATTACTCAGCCATAATAAAGGAATGCATTTGAGTCAGTTCTAATGAGGTGGATGAACCTAGAACCTATTAAATATAGTGAAGTAAGTCAGAAAGCAAAAGGTAAATATCATATACTGACTCATATATACGGAATCTAGAAAAATGGTACTGAAGAATTTATTCGCAGTGCAGCAATGGAGAAACAGACATAGAAAACAGAGTTATGGACATGGGAGAGGGCAGGAGAGGATGAGATGTATGGAGAGAGTAACATGGAAACTCACTTTACCATATGTAAAATAGAGAGCCAAAAGGAATTTGCTGTATGGCTCAGGAAACTCAAACAGGAGTTCTGTATCAGCTTAGACTGGGGAGATGAGGAAGGAGATGGGAGGATGGCTCAAAAGGGAGGGGATATATGTATACCTATGTCTGATTCATGTTGAAGTTTGACAGAAAACAGCAAAGTTCTGTGAAGGAATCATCCTTCAATTAAAAAATAAATTAATTTTTTAAAAAACTTAGCAGACATTGAACACTCAATAAATGTTATCTATCATTATTTCAAAACATAAATAAAAGTACATGCATTGATGTGGCTAGATAGCACTCTATGCCTTTAATAAAATGACAACTGTCCATTTGGGGCTAACAAAAAACATAAAACAAAAAGTACAAAACAAACCTATAAAAATATTTACACTTTGATGGCCAGCAAATGAGATATCCAGAAGTAAGGGGTAAACACTGCCCAGAAATAATGTAGAAATAACAACTTCTACTCCAGTAACTTAAGGTAAAAATCACAGCCAAACTCTTACACGTCACAATAAGAAAATAAAATAGCTTCCACCTGGCCCCTAGTATGTGTCTTCTGAGGGNTAAAACAAAAAGTACAAAACAAACCTATAAAAATATTTACACTTTGATGGCCAGCAAATGAGATATCCAGAAGTAAAGGGTAAACACTGCCTGGAAATAATGTAGAAATAACAACTTCTACTCCAGTAACTTAAGGTAAAAAGCACAGCCAAACTCTTACACGTCACAATAAGAAAATAAAATAGCTTCCACCTGGCCCCTAGTATGTGTCTTCTGAGGGTGTTTTCTCCCAACAAGCCCAAGAAATCAGTATAGACAAAAGCAACCACTCTTTTAACTGAATAACATGTTAGAAGAACAGGTGCTGGTGAACAACTGATGCATTTCCCAGTGCTTTTCTTAGCTGTTCATCCACTACATTTACAGAAATTTTCAGATATTCTCAGATACCTGAAATATTCAAAAATTTCAAATATTTTCTTACAAAAATGCTGAATGCAGAGCCCATATGTGATAAATTATTTCCATTATTGTCTCAAAAGGGAGTACTTTCTCTGGAATTCTTGGAATAATATCACATTACCAATGACATATCTGAGTTTAAGAACACCTGGTACCATCTTCGAGTTTATAAAGGTCAAGTCTGTTTGTGCTCAATCACTGTTATGCACTCTCCTTTACGTTCAGCATAGCTCCTAGCTCAGAATTCTCAGATTGTCCTTCATATACCTCTTCCCTGACCCATCCCTCTCACCCTCCCATGCACTGGCCTGAATAGAATGCCCTTCTTCTGTATTACCATAGTATTGTGTGAATGCCACCATCCAATAACTCCAATTCATTATCATCATTGTCATCACATTTTTAGAGAGCTATATGCTAGATGCCATATAATGTACTTTATATGCTCCATTTTGTTCAAATCTAATATACTATTTTACAATAAGTAAACTGAGACACAGTTTAGTAAACAGCTAGTGTCAGAGCCAAGGCTCCAAGCCAGGCAATCTAACCCAGGAAACCATATTCTAAAGCGCCAGTAATAATAGTTGGTTTTATTACCTCTCTTTCTTCTCTTCTTCAGCAAATATTTACTGATCCCCTGTTACTACAAGCCAGGCTCACTTTCACAGGAAATGAGTAAGGGACTATGCTTTCAAATAAGGGACTGTGCTTTGTTTTTTTCCTCTTAGGATTCACAATGCTTAGTACAATCTCCGAAAGATAGTTGCTGCTAGAAGCATCATCGTTACAAATTACAAAAACATATTTTCTGTCCTGCTTCCATATAGTCTAACAGGAAGACAGGAAAACAGTGAATATCCTCCTGAAACAAAATGGAATGGGCTGGCATCTCCCTGATACTAGAAACATATCAAACAGAAGCTAAGCCTCTGCAGGTTAGTAGTCCTGATCCTTTGAAACAGAACTGTGAGTACGGCTGTGTGTGACTTGCTATGTTCTCGAGTTTTCAACATGCTAGTGCTTTGGTCTAATTCTGTGCTCTGTTTTTATTTTATTTTTTTAATGGTCCAGAAAATATAGAGACCATTCCAGGCTCAAATGGAGCGATGAAAATTCATGGAGCAGGTAGAAATTGAGCCAGATCTTTGGAAAATAAGTAGAATTTGAATCCAAGCCAAATATTTGTCACTTTTCAGGCTAGAGAAATAACAGTGGGTCCATGGAAACAGAAATCGTTATAATGCCATGGAAGCTGGTGTGAAGACTACCCTAACTAAAATAAAGAGAAATTGAAAAAACTTCTGTGGTGGTCCAGTAGCTAAGAAGCCACACTCCCAATGCAAGGGGCGCTGGGTTTGAGCCCTTGTCAGGGAATTGGATCCCACATGTTCCAACTAGGAGTTTGTAGGTCACAACTAAAGATTCTGCATGTCACACCTGGTGCAGCTAGATAAATAAATAAATTTTTAAAATTTATTTTATTGAGTATAGTTGATTTATAATGTCGTGTTGATTTCTGCCATATGGTTAAATGATTCAGATATATATATATAATCAAATAGAAATTTGATGATGATGGAATCACAATGAGATGATGGTGACAGATAGATGATGAAACTATCTAATAGAGAGACAGACAGGCAGACAGACAAAGTAGATTCTGATCCTTAGAGGGACTCTCAAAAGAGTAAAGTTGGAATTAAAGAGTTAATTTTAGGTTTGTTCACAGGAAAATGACTTTATAGATGTGGTATATGAAGCACATTGGCCTGGTATCTGAAGTTCCAAAGTTCTAAGAAGTGCTCTCTTGTTCTTTTCCTCTTTCCTGGACTGGGGATAGGCAACCTCAGGATGACTGCAATTCAGGAAAAAGAGCCAGTGGAGAAACTGGCCACATAAGTTGGGCTGCAACCACAAGAACATTCTTCACACAACTGAGTCTTCAGATTTTGTTCCTTGGCAAAGGACTAAAGTCACCCAGAGAGGTTTCTCTTTCCCTTAGGCAGACCCTGCATCATGGGTAAACCACCTTCCTGCCTCTTTTTGCCAACCTCCACCATCTCTACCCCTAGGCCAGCACTTCCTAGAAACTCAAGAATTGTTCTCTGCGATGGCCTACTCCACGCCCTTGTTCCTAAGTGGAACAAAGGTGCACAGCACTGCCCCCCACACTCATGCCCAAGCATGCCCCCAGAACATGCTGGCTGTCTACACGGCTGTTGGCTTTCTCCATGGGCTCACACCTGTCTACATGGCTATTGGCTTTCTCCATGAGCTCACACCTATCTACATGGCTATTGGCTTTCTCCATGGGCTCACACCTGTCTACATGGCTATTGGCTTTCTCCATGGGCTCACACCTGTCTACATGACTATTGGCTTTCTCCATGGGCTCACGCCTACCTTCAGAAGAAAGCCAAACCTCTCAGTTTAGCTTTCCTAACCTTGTTAATGTTGACAGTCATTTGTGGGCTCAGCTCTGCCTCATAACCAGAACTCATCTCATAGACTTTCTTCATCAGTCAAGCTCATTNAGTGGGCTCACACCTGTCTACATGGCTATTGACTTTCTCCATGGGCTCACACCTACCTTCAGAAGAAAGCCAAACCTCTCAGTTTAGCTTTCCTAACCTTGTTAATGTTGACAGTCATTTGCAGGCTCAGCTCTGCCTCATAACCAGAACTCATCTCATAGACTTTCTTCATCAGTCAAGCTCATTAGCCTACTATAGCCCTCCATCTGCTCTCTACTGCTAATGTCTCATGTCTTCTTTGAATTTCATCCTGTGTCCTAACCTCCACACTCTTAACCTTTCTTCACAGTCCAGTTTTCTTCAATTTCCTAAACCCACAGAAATTTCCACTTTCTTGGAACACTTAAAATTGTTTCTACTAATTTTTTGACACTTAATTTTAAACTCTGCTATCATTCCTTAACTGCTCTTGTAAGAATGTCATTTCCTATCAATTACATTCCATGAGGTAAAGACTTTGTTGAAAACTTCTGTATCCTTCACAGTCCCAAGCACTGATAGGTGCCCAACAAATACTCCCCCAGGTGAATTTGTGATTACTAATTATCCATCTAGATATTTGATGAAACGGTGGCAGGGGAACAGATTAGAAATGGATAATTCATCATTTCTCCCATTATCATGTTGCAGAATTTTAAATAAGTAACTCTTGGCATTACATATGGCTGTTCAGAAAACAAGAATGCAGTTTTAGCTTAAAGGTTTTGTTTGCCTGAAATGGAATGGAAATGACCATATTATTCTAAAGCAACCATACACTGTACCTCAAAATAACTATTTTTGCACTTTGCTCATTAATGCTTAAGAGCTAAATGGTAAGACATATCAGACCAGCACCAATCTGACAGTTCATTAATAACTACCATTTTCTGCATCTATTGCAAAGGAAACAATGATTTGCTAAACTGAGTTTTCTCTCTCAGTAAAATAAGCCTGGTAATAGCAGAGTGTCTCTAGAAAAATGTATGGCTCTTCCAACCCTACAGAGTATAGCATATCCATACTCACTGCACTGATGAAAGGCAAAATGATGTCAGGGGTCATTTTTTTTTTTTTAAAGAAAAGTGAAATGCAGTAACCTATCTAAATCACAAAAAAATTCAAAAGTCGGGAATGGCCTATTAAAATTACAGAAGTATCACTTGATTCACAAAAGATCATGCTGCAATATACAATACATATATCAAATCCCTGGCATTTGTAAAGTTAACAATCCTTGTTATCAATCACTGTGCTCACAATTAAATAATATGCATAATCTATTGTGTTATAGAGGTACGTGTTTGAGTCACGCACGCTGAGGTGATTCTTACACACAATGTGATTTCACTCAATGTCAGAAATCAAGTAGGTATTACAACATTCCCCCCTTAACAGGTGAGAACAGCATGCAAAGTATTTATTTCTGTGGCATTCATAAATTTTGGCTTTCCTGAGGCTGCCTGCTATTTCAATGCTAGTCTAATTCCCAGGTGTAAGGAAGTCATACTCAAGCTTTCTTTAAAGATCTTTTTCTTTTGTTGGGCTTTGGATCTATATTAATTTTTCAAGTTTTCTTCACAAGTGAAGCTGAGATTGATACCAACATAGGAAGGGCTTCATTTTATTTTGTTCATTAACAGAGTTCACTTATCTCTGTAAAGCTGCCATGTAATTCTCTGAGATTTGCAAACAATATTTGCATGCAGGGATTAAGAGCTAGTGTCAGAGAAGTTAACCAAATGCAAAAAGGGCTTCCCTGGTGGCTCAGTGACAAAGAATCTGCCTTCCATGCAGGAACTACAGGATACTCAAGTTCAGTCCCTGAGTCAGGAAGATCCTCTGGAGAAGGACATGGCAACCTATTCCAGTACTCTTGCCTGGAGAATCTCATGAACAGAGGAGCCTGGCAGGCTACAATCCATAGAGTTGCAAAGAGTCGGATATGACAAGTGACTTAGCATATTAGCACACCATCCCAAAGTGAAAGATATCTCCTAGTGACCCTCATATCTGACTGATAAATGCAATAGGAAGGGTATAGCTCTTGCATTGTCTAAAGCTTGGGCAAATAATCTAAATTGGGCCTTAACCCAAAAAGAAGAAGGGAAGAGGAGGACAAGAAGAAGGAAGAGGAGGAGGAGGAAGGAAAGGAAGGAAAATGGGGGAGGAGAAAGAGGACGGAGAGGAAGGGAGGGGAGGAGGATGAGAGAGAGGGGCAGGAAAGACAAATGGGCCTGATATCTCCCCACCCAGATCCCTGTCCAGACCTGAGACAGCACACACAAGAGAAGTTTGAGTCTGCAAAGCAGAGACCCACCAGCCCTAGACACTGCTTCTGAGAATAAAGACCACATTCAGGACCTTGGACAGATCCTCTCCAAAGAATGGAGAGACCTGCGGCCTTCCAACCAAGTACCTCATTCCACCTCTGCTAGGAAGAAAGGAAGGGGTGGTGCAAGAGACACAGAAGTCTGCTTTGGCAGAATCACTTTTCCTGGAAATCAAGAGTAGAGAAGAGCATTTTCTCTAATAGATGGGACCTGTCACATGTCAGCACATTCAGCTGCCCGAAGAGCAGCCCTGTCAGCCTTCCTACCACTATCACCCTGTGGAAAGGGCATGCAAAACTTGGTCCC
>SJYW01018089.1:210935-228663 GCA_006410735.1 Raphicerus campestris
TGAATATTCAGGGTTGATTTTCTTTAGGACTGACTAGTTTGATCTCCTCTCAAAAGTGTGAATGTTTCTGTCTCTGTGTGTATATTTTCCCCCAAATTCAAAGGAGGCAACACGCCAATTTAAAGCAAAATTGGAAAGGAGAAAGTGCCCTAGGTGTTTTACAGGTATTGCACAGATCCCTACTTTTTATTTGGATAACTTAAATCTAGAATCAGTCGTATCTTTGCTTTCTCTACCAGGAGCTGTCATACATACTTCAGCCTGGCAGACAGGGTTCACTCTTTTCCTCAGTAGGTGAGGATATTTGCATCTGCCTTGTAACACCACCCACACTGGTTTTTGCTTTGTTTTGGGCTGCACTGGGTCTACATTATTGCACATAGGTTTTCTCTAGCTGTGGATACTGGGGGCTGTGCTCTAGTCTCAGTGTGCAGACTTCTCACCCCAGTGGCTTCTCTTGTTGCAGAGCACAGCCTCTAGGCGTGAGGCTCAGTAGCTGTGTTGCACTGACTTAGCTGCCCCATGGCACGTGGGATCTCCCCACACCAGGGGTTAAACTCGTGTCCCCTGCATTGGCAGGTGGATGCTTAACCGCTGGACCACCAGGGAATTCCCACGGTGTTGTACAGTTTAGCTTTTGCTTTTGATCTCTTCACTCATTTCATTCTCAGGCCAACCCAGTGAGACTCTACCCTGTTAGGGACCCATAGAAGAATTTTCTTTTGAGGTCTGGGCCCCCAAGAAAATACCACTGTAAATCAGACTTTGTCACAATCAACCCTATACTGTCACCTAACTTAGTTGCAGCTGTAGGCCTCAGATTTTAAAAACTGGATGATATAACTTGAATATTGAATATGATTCAGAAGCTTGAATTGGGGCATAGGTGCCATGTTGGAAATATCAGAATATGACCAGCTTTTAAACCATATGAGAAAGCATTATTGAGCTACTTTCACGCGAACAGAAACTGCCCTGAGAGCCTGGCAGATCTTCACAACAGCCACGAGTACCAGCAAGTTAGTGCCATTAAGTGGAGAGGCCCTGGCTTGCACACTAAAGCGTGCAGTGTGGCAATGCCATCGTGTTAACACCTGCTGAACCAGCCGACAGAAGTGAAGTGGGTCCCCTGACTGGACAAAGTCAGCCCAATGCCTCTAACATCTGCAAGTTACCAAGGCGCTGACGTTACTTAGGGTAGCTATGGCTAATGGAGCTACATTTTCACAGTATCTGCCAAACACAACTCTCCTAAAGCGGAGTTAAGATAGAGTAAAAGCCGTAACGAGTCACATCCGACCACGAGACAATGGCTCTATGGTGTGCATCTCTCCAGCGGACGTTTCTGCCAAAGGATCGCTAAGCACACATTAACACTGGAAAATCTGGCACCACCTCAAGGAGGCACAGTGCAGGGTGCAGAGGGGAGCTTTACCGCCTTTGCCCTGCTTAATTAGGATACAGAATTCCACGATACAATTCCAAGGTCTTCTGTGGAAATCTGTCATGGGCCGAATGTTGCGCCCCCTCAAAATTCATACATGGAAATCCTAACACTAATATGATGGTATCAGGAGGTAGGGCCTCTGGGAGATGTTTAGGTCATGAGGTGAGTCCTCCTGGAATGGGATTTAGTGCCCTTATAAGAGATCCCACAGAGCTTCCTCGGCGGCTCAGCGGCAAAAACTCAACCTGCCACTGCAGGAGAAATGGGTTTCATCCCTGGTCTGGGAAGACCCCACATGATGCAAAGCAACTAAGACCATGGGCCACAATGATGGCGCCTGTGCTCTAGGACCCAGGAATCCCCACCACCAAGCTCACACGCCACAGCAAAGCCCACACGCGCTACAACCCAGGCTGCATAAGAGAAGCCCATGCCCCACAACTAGAGAGAAAACCCACGCAGCGGTGAAGGCCTAGCACAGCCAAAAATAAGTGAGAGACCCCACAGAGCTCCCCAGCCCCTTCCACANGCTACAACCCAGGCTGCACAAGAGAAGCCCATGCCCCACAACTAGAGAGAAAACCCACGCAGCGGCGAAGGCCTAGCACAGCCAAAAATAAGTGAGAGACCCCACAGAGCTCCCCAGCCCCTTCCACAACGTTAGGAAACAGAGAATGTAGGAAGCCCTCCCAAACACCAAATCTGAAGAAGCTATGATCCCAGCCTCTGGAACTGTAGGAAAATTGTTCACTGTTTATAAGCTACCCAGCCTGTGCTATTTTATTATAACAGCCTGAGCAGACTAAGAGCATTAACACAACAAAATCCAGCACCAACGCGAGGATTCACTGTGCAGGGCACCAAATATTGCTTTACTGCCGATGCCCTGCTAATTTGGAATATATAATTCCATAATAAAAACTCCAAGCCAAGTTGGTCTTTAAGATATTTGTTCTTCGGTGGGAACCTAAGCACTATGAAACTAAGGACTTGCTCTCCATTATCTGGGAAAAGTGGTCCTTTCAGATAGAGAAAGTGGTTTTGGTGGAATACACGTGGACCAGAAAGAGAGGACAGAGGATGTCTATAACCAACCTGGCCATCCCAGTAACTCCTGGAAATTACAGTAGTGACCTTTGTGAAAATCATTATTACCCTAAATCCAGGATCCTGTTGAGTCAACTTTTCAAGTACTACTGCTCAGCTCAATAAATACTTAATGAACATTCCGGATGGCACAGCTATCAGTGGAAAGGCTTATTTTAAAAAATCACTCTTGACCTCAAAGTTTTCTTGACCCCAAAGGTTGCAGGTAAGAATTTCCCTGGAAACAGATTACAGGATTGAGATTTACATGCTTGAAGCTTTTTGGCACATGTTAATGAGATCAACACCTTGGAGAATGTGGGGAAACCCAAACCATGCCTAGGGGTAGGAGGGAGGTGGAGAAGTCAAACTGTGTGCAATCACAACAAAGGCTTCAGTTGATCCCACAGGAAGCCAAGGAGCTGGGATGACCCCTTAACATTTTTTCAAGTTGAAGCAAAGCCTTTATAAATCATAGTGACCAGTTATTGGGTATAAAGGAGGGGTCAATTCCCAGAAAGGAAGACAATACCATAAGCATTTCAACAGTTGGGAAAATAGGCAGTTCCATCCTGAAGGAGGGCAAGGGAGATCTGGGTGGCACACCATACATTCACTACACGAAACAACATGGACCAATTTTTGTTTTGTTTTGTTTTGATTTTGGAAATCGGTCCTGAATATTCATTGGAAGGACTGATGCTGAAGCTCCAATACTTTAACCACCTGATGCGAAGAACTCATTAGAAACCACCTGATGCGAAAACTCATTAGAAAACACCCTGATGCTGGGAAAGATTGAAGGCAAGAGGAGAAAGGGATGATAGAGGATTAGATGGTTGGATGGCATCACCAACTCGATGGACATACGTTTGAGCAAGCTCAGGGAGTTGGTGATGGGCAGGGAAGCATGCTGCAGTCCATGGTGTTGGACACGACTGAGCAACTGAACTGAACTGTGCTGGGTCTTCATTGCTGAGCATGAGCTTTCTCTGGCTGTGGCAAGCAGGGATTACTCTTTAGATCTGATGTGAGGGCTTCTCATTGCAGTGGCTTCTCTTGTTGTGGGGCACAGGATTGGGGGCATGTGAGCATCAGTAGCTGGGCCACATGGGCTCAGTAGTCGCAGCTCTCAGGCTTAGTAACACTAAGGCACGTGAAATGTTCCAGGACCAGGGATCAAACTGGTGAGATTGAACTGGTGTCCCCTGCATTGAAAGGCAGATTCTTAACCACTGCACCACCAGGGAAGCCCTGGACTAGTTTTTGTACTGAATTAAGTGACTGGCCCAGTAATTTTAAAGCCACACTATTCAATCACTGAACATTAAAACATCTATGAGATCCCAACATGAATCACTTAACTTACAACTGGACAATAAAAGTTTTGCTGTAATTGTACTGATTTTTTTTTTGGGGGGGGGGAAGGGGGGAGACAATTTCTCAAAATCATCCTCTAATGAATATGGAAGCAGACTTATTACATAAGCAAAATTAATTAAGTGTGAAATCAATGGTACTATAGAGTTTAACCAATTCTCCTCACATTCAGGATTCCCCTAGCAAGACATACTCCTAACATAGAGAGCAAATGCGTTTTCACAGCCTGAAATCACAGCCCCTGCTATCTGTCCTGCGGGAGAACAAATGGCCAGGAAAATTAACCACCAACATTTGCAAGAACTTATTATGTGCCTAGTAAATGTTATGAGTGCTTTACATGCATCGTTGCCCCTAATCTTCGAAATAAACTATTAATACATAAGGTAGATATTGTTATTATTACCAAAATACAGAAAAGGGAACTAATTTACAGAAAAGTTAAGTAACCTGCTCAAGGTCACCCAAATTATGTGTTGTTTAGTCGCTAAGTTATGTCTGACTGTTGTGACCCCATAAACTGTAGCCCCCCAGGCTCCTCTGTCCATGAGTTTCCCAGGCAAGCATACTGGAATGGGTTGCCATTTCCTTCTCCAGGGGATCTTCCCAACTCCGAGATCAAACTCATGTCTCCTGCATTGGCATGTGGGTTCCTTACCACTGAGCTACCAGGGAAGCTTCCAATGTGTGGCAGAGCCTACATTCCATATTATCAGACCCAAAGGAAATCCATAAACAGTTGTTTTGGATAATTCCCATTTGCCCCTCAGACCTCCTCTCCACCCTACTCTGTGTCCTAGGAAGCTGACCACTATGGACTCCCCCCAGCTAAAGCTCTTTTGCCTTCTGGTTTCCAGGTGGGTTGATTAAAAGGAGATACCAACAAGAGATCTGAGGGGAGGAGGATACCAAGATCAGGGTGTGCAAACACTGGTTTCCTCCCTGCTGGGCCACACGTTGATGGTGACTCCTTCCTCTACCAAAAGTTCTTCCTACAGCTAGAGATATCATGGCTTCCAATGACCACACCCTCCTCTTCCCTCTCCAGATCACTATTGGTTTTTCAAGACCCTTCTCCATCCCTCGTTCATTTCCATTAATGCTGCCCACAGCTTTGTAACTAGGTGTTTTTGTTTTTTTTTAATTAAATCTGTCTCTTAGGGCATTTGAGGGTTGAGTACATCTCCTAATGGACTCAGAAATGTAGTTAGATTTCCAAAGCAATGNAAAAAAAAAACTGTTAAAATAATTTTTTCAAAAGAAAAAGCATTTATTAAAGGATAACTTAGTATCCTAGCTGAGGATGGATGAGCTGAGATGGTGAGAGGAAGAGAACAAGGAGCTACTCTAGCTGGAATAAGGCAACCACAGATGGAGTTATTACTTTCCTGAAGATGCCACTTGGACCCCACTCCACAGAAAGAGCGCTCAGAATCACACACACGCAGCTCCATCACAGTTTCCTCCAGAGGCGGCTTTCCACCACCACTCTGGGCATTACTGCGACTCGCTTGTACAGCCACCACTTCACTCTGCTCACTTCCAATTGCAGTTTTGCCGGCAGAACCAGGATCCTATTGACATTTTAGTCAACAACGTGGGTGAAAACAAACAAGGTGAATTAGCGACAGAAAACATTACAGAGTCTGTGACTAGGTTTTCACGTGTGAGTGGAAAAAAGTGAAACAAATATTCCTTTATTTAATTTCATANACAACGTGGGTGAAAACAAACAAGGTGAATTAGCGACAGAAAACATTACAGAGTCTGTGACTAGGTTTTCACGTGTGAGTGGAAAAAAGTGAGACAAATATTCCTTTATTTAATTTCATAAAACACCCGTGGCTGATTCATGTCAATGTATGGCAAAACCAATACAGTATTGTAAAGCAAAATAAAGTAAAAATAAAAGTTAAAAAAAAGAAAGAAAAAAAAACCCTTTTCTCAAGCATTTAAGATTGTTGCATCTTAAGTTCATGCACATTTCATGAACTTACCTACAAAACAGAAACAGACTCCCAGGCGCAGAGAACAGACTTCTGGCGGCCAAGGAGGAGGTGGATGGGAGAAGGATGGCTTGAGAGTTTGAGTTTATTAGATGCAAACTGGTACATAGGGAATGGATAAACAACAAGGTTCTACTGTGTAGCACAGGGAGCTCTATTCAATATCCCGTGATAAACCATAATGGAACAGCATATGAAAAAGAATGTCTGTATACACACACACACACACACACACACATGCATGCACGCACACACAGATACACACACAGTCTATCCAGTTGCCCAGTGAAAGGGAAAGTGCTAGTTGCTTGTCTTATCTGAGTCTTTGCAACCTGATGGACTGTAGCCCGCCAGGCTCCCCTGTCCATGGAATTCTCCAGGTGAGAATANCATGCATGCACACACACACAGACACACACACAGTCTATCCAGTTGCCCAGTGAAAGGGAAAGTGCTAGTTGCTTGTCTTATCTGAGTCTTTGCAACCTGATGGACTGTAGCCCGCCAGGCTCCCCTGTCCATGGAATTCTCCAGGTGAGAATACTGGAGCAGAAAACCATTCCCTTTTCCAGGGTTTCTTCTCGACCCAGGAATTGAACCCAGGTCTCCTGCATCACAGGCAGATTCTTCACTGTCTGAGCCACCAAGGAAGCCCTGTGTGTGTGTGTGTGTGTGTGTGTGTGTGTGTGTGTGTGTGTGTGTGCAGAACTAAATCACTTTGCTGTACAGTAGAAATTAATACAACATTATAAATCAACTATGGAGAAAATTTGACAATCCCTTGGATAGTAAGGAAATCAAACCAGTCAGTCCTAAAGGAAATCAACCATTGGAAGGATAGATGCTGAAGCTGAAACTTCAATAGTCTGGGCACCTGATGTGAAGAGCCAACTCATTGGAACAGACCCTGATGCTGGGAAAGATGAGGGCAGGAAGAGAAGGGGCTGACAGAGGATGAGATGGTTGGATGGCATCACCGACTCAATGGACATGAGTTGGAGCAAACTTCAGAAGATAGTAAAGGACAAAGAAGCCAGGCGTGCTGCAGTCCATGGGGTCACAAAAGAGTCAGACACGATTTAGCAACTGAAAAACAAAAAAACAATACTTCAATGAAATAATTTTTTCAAAAAAAAAGAATGAAAATTTCACCACCTACCTACTAAAATGTCACAGATTAAAATATGAAGGCAACAAAATCACAAAAATATTAAAAGAAAATTTTAAAAAGTGCCAGGTAATAAAATGAGGAACAAAAAAGAATATAGCAGGAAAGTTAGGCTAAGGATATCTACTATAATTAATCACAAAAGAGCTGTGTTTCTTCATAGGCAAAGCAATGTTACAGGTTTCTTATTACTTATTAAACAGACATGTATCCAGTTCTCCAAGGGAATATATCAATTTCCTCATTTTGAGCTGAAACTTCAGTTCAGTTACTCAGTCACAGCTGACTCTTTGTGACCCCATGGACTGCAGCACACAGGCTTCCCTGTTCATCACCAACTCCCAGAGCTTGCTCAGACCCATGTCCATCAAGTTAGTGATGCCATCCAGCCACCTTATCCTCTGTCATCCCCTTCTCCTCCTGCCTTGAATCTTTCCCAGCATCAGGGTCTTTTCCAATAAGTCAGTTCTTCACATCAGGTGAAGAACTTCTCATCAGGTGGCCAAAGTATTGGAGTTTCAGCTTCAGCATCAGTCCTTCCAATGAATACTCAGGACTGATTTCCTTTAGGATTGACTGGTTGGATCTCCTTGCAGCTCAAGGGACTCCCAAGAGTCTTCTCCAATACCACAGTTTAAAATCATCAATTATTCAACACTCAGATAAGTCATTGAGTTAGACAAGGCTATGGTCCATGTGATCACTGAGCTGAAAAGAANGATTGACTGGTTGGATCTCCTTGCAGCTCAAGGGACTCCCAAGAGTCTTCTCCAATACCACAGTTTAAAATCATCAATTATTCAACACTCAGCTAAGTCACTGAGTGAGACAAGGCTATGGTCCATGTGTTCACTGAGCAGAAAAGAATTAATCATAATGAAAGAACAATGAACAACAAAAATAGATGATATAATTGATAATGATTTTTGAAAAGCTTATATATACAGTTCTATTCATGATCATTTCTTACTTCAAAATTTAGGGAATAATTTTAACTTGTAGTTTTGTCAAGGCATGTCTACAGAGAATCAGTTATAAATTCCAGTAGGTGGCTAACTCCTGGTGTGCTCTAAAACCAATAAAGCCTAGAGAATCTGGTAAGATAAACGATTCAACTGTCTCTAAGATTGGAATATGGATTTTCTCAGTAGGGCTTTTGTCAAGCAACGTGTGACAGTCAAATCCACATTGATGTCCTTCCATGCAAGAGCCTGGTGCTGCTGTTAGGAGATTCAGAAGCTCCAAAATGTAGACAGCATCACTAGCATTTTACTAAGGAAATTAAAACTCATAGTTTGTCATCTGACTGAGATACAGACAGTACACCGCAGGAAGCAAAAGGGTAAAATTGGGGGTTTTTTCATTAGGTTTATTCCCCATTCAGTCATTTTTAATTAGCTTAAATACTTGAATGAGGGTTTGATGAAACTAGCACAGCTCTGCATATAAGTAATGCAGAGAGAAAGAAGGGAAGAGAGGAAGAAACAGACGTAGGATTAAGAAGACAGTTTTAGTCGTGTCCTCTTAACTAAGCTATGCAATGTTGGTGACTGGTCCACCACACCTGGGTAAAAGATAAGGAAGCAAGGCCATGGGTGAAATGACCTTGTGAATGGGACCCTGATGTAGTAGATAGATGGGCTCCAGGTTATACACTTACAACTGGCCTCCTGCTGCCATTTCATATGGACAGAAGAAGTGGACTTCAGACTGGATACTTAGAGCTGGTAGCATTTTCTGAGACAAGAGGCAGGTGCGCTTCAGTTAAGGCATTTATAATCAGCCTCCTGTTCACTCTCCAAAATGGAAGTCACACAGAAACATAATAAATAGCCAGAGTTTGTCTCTTGTAAACACCCTTAAGGTAATAGTCATGGCCACAGTCAAGGTCATAGCCATGGCAAGGACAAAGAAGGGCAAACTCTGAGTAAAGGATAAAGGCATCTCCGCTCCCCCCTCTCTGGGGACAAGGGAGACACTACACGTGTGAAGAAAGGCTCCTTGTGGGTCAAAAGTCAAGGGATAATGCCAGGCCATAATGAGCCTTGCTCCTCCCAGAAGCCTTCACCTCGAGATACATCTTGGCTGAGGGGTGTATGTTCACCAAGAGAAGGGTCCCAGGATGGGTCTGGTATGGAAAAAGAAAGCAGATTATTGGCCTAAAGGAAGACAAAGACCCAGACTAACTGACTATATGAATGACATAACCTCCTCTTTACTGCTCTCCTAAAGGAGAAACCCATGGCGGGGAAACCCACTCCTCCTTTCTGGGTGCGCATCTCTGCCTTACTTCCGTCTTATCTAAACAAACTGTTTCTCTGTGTACTCTCCCACTTGCTGCTGCTGTCTCTAATAGGAAACTTTGTACCTTCATTTACAGTTTCTACCTCTGTGATAAGTGATTTTTCTCTGGCAGCAAAGATCCAGGGAAATATTACTTCTAGCCCCTAGCTCTTGCTAGTCTGATGGCTAGGATTTCTGATTCCCATCCAGGCTACCCAGGTTCCATACCCTGGCAGGGAACTAAGATCTCACTTCACACCAGCACTCACTGCTGCTCATCGCAATCAACACTACTAGTTATCTATTGAAAGTGAAAGTGAAGTCGTTCAGTCTCATCTGACTCTTTGGGACCCCCTGGACTGTAGAGGCTCCTCTATCCATGGAATTTTCCAGGCAAGAGTACTGGAGTGGGTTGCCATTTCCTTCTCCAGGGGATCTTCCCAACCCAGGGATCGAACCCATGTCTCCCACATTGTAGACAGATGATTTTACCATCTGAGCCACCAGAGAAGTCTATCTATTGCTATGAAACAAGTTTCTCCAAAGTTTAGTGGCTTAAAGCAACACCATTTTAATCTGATAGTTTTTGTAGATTAGGCATCTGGGGACAGCCTCAGTGGTTCCCCTGCCTCTGGGTTCTCACACAAGTATAATCAGGCATCTCAAGGCTTAAATGGGGGAAAAAAAGAGTCAACTTCTGCTCTCCCACGTTCTTGCTGGCAGGATTCAGTCCCTGGGGACCTTCTGAACTGAGGACTTCAGCTCCTCATGAGTTGTTGGCCTTCACATAGGGTAGCTCACAACATAGAAGCTGACTGCCTCAGGAGAGCAAGAGAGAAGAAGAGAAAGTGCTAGCAAGATGGAAGTAAGGGCCTTTTGTAACCTAATCTCGGAAGGGATATTGTATCACCTTTGCAGTACTATTCTATATATTAGATACAAGTAACTAGGTCCAGTCCATGCTCAAGGGGGAGGGGAATACCAAAGACATACATCACACACAAGAATACAAAATACCTAAGAGGCGAACAGGCTTAGCAGGTGGCGCAATTGTGAAGAATCCACCTGCCAATGCAGGAGACGCAAGAGACACGGGTTCAATCCCTGGCTTGGGAAGATCCCCTGGAGGAGGAAATGGCAACCCACACCAGTATTCTTGATTGGAGAGTTCCATGGACAGAGGAGAGTCTGGGCTACAGATCATGGGGTTGGTAAAGCGGACATGACTGAGGGACTTGCATGCACAGGGTTGGCAGCGGGTGGGAGAGGCGAATGCCAGCAGGCAGTCATCACGGGAATTCATTCCAGAATCTGCCAACCACAGACACACACATGGGAATCTGAGAGATGAACCCAGAGGAAGTTAGTTGCTGAGATACAAGTTAGAACAGTGGTCTTCTAGAAAATTTAATAGCAAAAATCTTTCCAAACAGAATATTTAAAACAGGTGAAAGCAGAATTATTTTCCCTGAAGCACTGAGTAAGGCCCAGGAGATGCTGGACACATATCCTTGGCCCTCTTATCCAACCGTGGTCCAGGCCCCGGACTAGGCTCCCTTCCTCCTGGCGCTCATGAGTTTGGGGACAAGGAGAAAGCACGGGCAATGGACATTCATCAGCTGCCTGACGGGGAGCCCTGCCAGAAGAGGAAGCAAATAGTTGCTCTCACTGAAGATGGAAACAAGCCAGAGAACCACAGGCCCTTTCTAGTCCCTGTAACAGCCAAATAATGATCAGTTTACAGTGTATTTCCCAAACCTGAAATGAATGCAAACCAAGCATTTACTAAACATCTAAAATTGAGAATTATACCAAATATAGCTTGAAAACCACTGAGGTCTGAAACCGTATGGCATATGGAAGGATCAAACTGTGTGCAGCCAAGAAGTGAAGATCAAGTGTCTTTCCAACAGAAAAAGCATAGCAAGTAGGAAAGTAGATGGTGCAGTTTGGTTGAAGTGGAGCATCAGGACTAAGCTAGAGTGGGAAGAGATTGAAAACTACATCAGAAGCTCATCTGACAGTCTAAGCCCAACTGCTGGGCTTGGCGAGCATTTGAGAGAACATTCCTGAAACTATGAAACCACAGAAGGCTGGAGGTGAGCTTCATCTGGGTGATCATCTGTCCTGATTTTTCTGGGTCCATGGGCTTTAGGGTTATGTCGCTGTCAGCAGTCCTGTGTTTCATTCTCTGGAAAGACTAGTTACCTGATGCCACTGTCCATGTTTTTTAAAACTTGATTATCCAATATCACTCTCCTCATATGATACAACTCTCCTTCTATCATCCACCTGAAAAGAGAAGCTATCATCCCGTAGCCTGCAACTACAAAGGAAAAGACCTCTCCACCTTACACAGCAACCAGACGCTGACTGATAAACAGAAGGAGGTTAAAGACATAGGGATTTTTACTACAGAGTCCTCAGTGTTGATTCATTTGTTTTCTATATCTTTTTGGATGAACATCTTAGATAGGAAAGGCACACTTTCTTCTGACAAGATTGGTGCCATATCAGTATCTCCACTTTAGAGAACCAGTATTGAAAGTGATGGCTGGAGAAACAGAGATCCCCTGTCTGTGTGAACACATGTCCATGAAATGATAATGCCATTCCTTTTCTGAAGACTCACCAGTCACCTCCCTTATAATTGGCCAGCAGAAAGCATGCTGGGCCTCCCCTTCAGCAGCCACAAACTCAAAAGAAGGCAGCAGATGGCACAGATCCTCCTGACTCTGAAAATCCACGTGCACCTTTGAATGTCTCCACTTCAAGGCAGTATTGAAAAATGATGTTTCCATCAACAGGGGCAACAAGATAACAGAGCATGCTAGGATTAAGAGGTAGGTACACAGGAAAGAGACAAATACTGAGTAATTTAGTCTCAGAAAAAATGACCAGCTTTGGGGAGGAGTGTCATCACAACCAACAAAAATGAGAACTGGCGATTCAAAACCCAAGCCAAAAGCAGAGGCTCTTCCAACAATATACTTTTTCATGTTAATAATAATTTCAGTTGAAAGAATCCATATTTTTGGAAATTCTGTCAAATGGCCCTAGGGCAGAAATTGGATTTGGATAGGCAATGTATAACAGCAATGGGTACAATTCTTGATTCTACTTTAAGGAGAGGGATGAAAGGGATAAACCCATTAGTCAGAGATCCAGAAGATAACCCAGCCCCTGGATTAATTTCACTAGCATTTTAGATATCTCCTAAATGCTAGTGTCTATGCTGATGTACTAGAAATACAAAAATGGAAAATAATAGCTAAATGTTTCAAAATATTCAATATGTACTACATACTGGACTCGGGCTTTATCATGCACTGCTAAGTTGTGTCCGACTCTGTGCGACCCCACAGATGGCAGCCCACCAGGCTTCCCCGCCCCTGGGATTCTCCAGGCAAGAACACTGGAGTGGGCTGCCATTTCCTTCTCCAATGCATGAAAGTGAAAAGTGAAAATGAAGTCGCTCAGTTGTATCTGACTCTTTGCCACCCGATGGACACAAGTTCCTCCATCCATGGGATTTTCCAGGCAAGAGTATTGGAGTGGGGTGCCATTGCCTTCTCCATATCATGTACTACAATGCTCAATTCTTCTACCAATGCTGGGGGATATGTATTATTATATCTACTTAACAGATGAGAAAAATGAGACATAAAGATCCTTTTCAGCATCAGTAAACAATGGAGCTTGAATTTGAAACCAAAAGAGGTTAACCCAAAGAGTGACTGGATAATCTCTATTGCATATTACTACCAAGAAAAGGTCTTGTACTCAAAATGTTTGCTATGTACCAAGTAAAGGAGAAGTGGGTTTTGGCAAAGCAGAGAGAGCAAAAAAGAGAATACTAGGCAAAGACAATGGTAAATGTTTCAAAATGACATTTCCAAACTTTTCCAACATTTTCCACTAGGACATGAATAAAGCTCATACAGAAGCCATGTGAAAAATAAGGAAATCAAGGCACTCAATGGAAACTATGTGGATGATACACTTTAAATAAATCCTTTTCATTTCTGAGCATCTAACTAAATATACCCCTTC
Organism: Raphicerus campestris; assembly: GCA_006410735.1. NCBI lineage: Eukaryota > Metazoa > Chordata > Mammalia > Artiodactyla > Bovidae > Raphicerus > Raphicerus campestris. The sequence goes on from SJYW01018089.1 coordinate 224,359, forward strand.
TCATCAGTTACTGTGGGATACAGTAGATCGTCACCTTAGAAGTTGTTTCATCCAAATTTTTCTTCTAGAGTTTTACAAGAGACACTTCAATTCAGGAAGCAACAAGTTAAGACAGAAATAGCAAATAACTAGGAGCCAAGTGACCAAAGACATATGTTTGAGATCCAACTGTGCTATTTACATAATTAATAATGTTGGAGAAAGTCACATGGCTTCTATAAACTGTGAGGTTTCCCTTCCTGTAAAATGAGATGCATGCATTCTTTCAACAAATATGTACTGTGGACCTGTTAAAAGGTCCTCAAGACACACCAGTAATTAAGACATCAATCTCTAGGAGGAAGCAATAGTAGTGTCTACTGTTGACTGAAAAAAATGCACAACCTAAAAGTTGAGAATTTTGTTTTATTTGGCAGACAATACAGAAGGCCATGGCACCCCACTCCAGTACTCTTGCCTGGAAAATCCCATGGATGGAGGAGCCTGGAAGGTTGCAGTCCATCGGGTCGCTGAGGGTTGCACACACCTGAGTGACTTCACTTTCACTTTTCACTTTCATGCATTGGAGAAGGAAATGGCAACCCACTCCAGTGTTCTTGCCTGGAGAATCTCAGGGAGGGGGAGCCTGGTGGGCTGCCATCTATGGGGTCACACAGAGTCGGACACGACTGAAGCGACTTAGTAGTAGTAGTACTGAAGACTTAAACCCAGGATACAGGCTCTCAGAGAGTTCTGAGGGATTGCTTCAAAAAGGTAAAGGAGGAAAAGAGGACAGATAGGAGTTTTTGCAGCAAAGACCAGGAAGTTGAAACTTCAAAAGACTACTGCTAGTTAAAGAAAACTAGATAGCTCCAGTTAATGAATTTAGCACTTTTCTATGTATGAGGAGATGAAAGGCTCTGGGCTTACTGAAATCACTTTTTGATATGCACCTTAGCCACCTAGGAGGGCTTCCCTGGTAGCTCAGCTGGTAAAGAATCTGCCTGCAATGCAAGAGACCCCAGTTCATTCCTGGGTCGGAAAGATCCCCTGGAGAAGGGATACATTACCCACTCCAGTATTCTTGATCTTCCCTGGTTGCTCAGCCATAAAGAATCTGCCTACAATGCAGGAGACCCTGGTTCAATTCCTGGGTCAGGAAGATCCATGGAGAAGGGATAGGCTACCCATTTCAGTATGCTTGGGCTTCCCTTGTGGCTCAGCTAGTAAAGAATCTGCCTGCAATGGAGGAAACCTGGGTTCCATCCCTGGGTTGGGAAGATCCCCTGGAGAAGGGAAAGGCTACCCACTCCAGTATTCTGGCCTGGAGAATTCCATGGACTGTATAATCCATGGGTCACAAAGAGTCTGACACACTGAGCAACTTTCACTTTCACTTTAGCTACCTAGGGCCAGCATTTTGTTCTTCCCCATTCCGAGTCCCCTCCAGGAACACCTTCAGGGGTGGCTGCAATGACTGAGGGCTTGGCAATCGGTAGCCTATTTGCCTCCGTCCTGAATTCCCTCAGGGCTGATCATCAGATGGCTATAATGGCTTTGATGGCTGCAACATCATTTGTTTACTAATTTGCAGGCAAATTCAGTGTTCTTGCCTGGAGAATCCCAGGGACGGGGGAGCCTGGGATTTTCATTCACACTACCCCAGAGGTTTGCTATGAAGACCAAATGAAGTCAATGAAATGTTGTCCAGACATTCACAAATGCTAGATATTTACTGAGCCAGGTGATACAGTATTGAATAGCAAAGAGAAAGTCCCTGCATTGATGAAGATCATGTTGTAGTCTGCAAATAAATGAACACAAAATTATTTTAGAGGTGATAAATATCAAGAAGAGAATCTAACTAAAACTGGATAATGCCTGAAGTGTGACTTAGAGGATGGGGTTTCTTTAGATTGGTCATGAAAAGTGTCTGAGGAAGTGACATTAGAGCTGAGACATGAGTGATGGAGAAGACCTAGCCACAGAAGGATCCAGAAGTTTCCAGTCTAGGCAAAACAGTAAGTACAGTCCTCAGGGTGAAAGCAAAACTCCCAAAAACAGAAATAAAGCCATTAGGGATGAAGTACAATGAAGAGGAGGAGAAGAGCAGGGAGAGGATAAGAGATGGAGGCAAGGAAATTACCCTGCACAGCCCTGTGGCTGGAGAAGGAAGGTTGGTATTATACAGAACTGTAATGCACATGAGTGGAGGGCCCTGAGCAAGCGCGACATGATCTGATTTTTACTTTTACATGAAAAGATGCTCAGCGTCACTAATCATCAGGGAAATGCAAATCATAACCACAAGGAGACATCACCTCGTACTTGTCAGAATGGCTGTCATCAAAAATTCTACAAATAACAAATGCTGGTGAGGATGTGGAGAGAAGGGAGCCATTGTAACTATTGGCAGAAATGTATGGAGGTCCTTGAAAAAATTAAACATATGATGACCATATGAATCAGCAATTCCCCTCCTGGGTATATATCTGAAAAAAATCAAAAACACTAATTTGAAAAGATATATGCACCCTAATGTTCATAGCAGTATTATTTACAATTGCTAAGACATGGAAACAACAGAAGTGTCCATCAGCAGATGAATGGATAAAGAAGATGTGGTATGTCTGCATATATATATATATAAAGGAATGCTACTCAATCATGAAAAGAATGAAATTTTGCCATGTGCAGCAGCATGGATGGACTTGGAGGGTATTGTGCTAAGTAAAATAAGTCAGAGAAGGACAAATACTGTATGATATCACATACATGGAATATAAAAAGTACAACAAACTTGAAAATACAACCAAAAAAAGCAGACTCATAGAGACCTAATTAGCAGTTACCAGTGGGGAGGGGGGAGGGGCNGATGGACTTGGAGGGTACTGTGCTAAGTGAAATAAGTCAGAGAAGGACAAATACTGTATGATATCACATACATGGAATATAAAAACTACAACAAACTAGAAAATACAACCAAAAAAAGCAGACTCAGAGACCTAATTAGCAGTTACCAGTGGGGAGGGGGGAGGGACAATACAGGAGTGAGAGAGCTGGAGATATAAACTGCTACATGCTAAGATAAGCTCAATGATGTATTGTACAACATGGGGAATATAGCCAATAATTTTGTAATAACTGTAAATGGAAAGTGACATTTCAGATCGGTACAGTTCAGTCTCTCAGTCATGTCCGACTCCTTGCGACCACATGAATTGCAGCACGCCAGGCCTCCCTGTCCATCACCAACTCCTGGAGTTCACTCAAACTCATATCCACCAAGTTGGTGATGCCATCTCACTGACTCATCTTCTGTCATCCCCTTCTCCTCCTGCCCCCAATCCCTCCCAGCATCAGGGTTTTTCCAATGAGTCAACTCTTCACATGAGGTGGCCAAAGTATTGGAGTTTCAGCTTCAGCATCAGTCCTTCCAAAGAACACTGAGGACTGATCTCCTTTAAAATGGACCGGTTGGATCTCCTTGCAGTCCAAGGGACTCTCAAGAGTCTTCTCCAACACCACAGTTTAAATACTATCAGGTAAGAAACAAATCGCCAGGCTATGTTCAATACAGGATACAGCATGCTTGGGGCTGGTGCACAGGGATGATCCAGAGAGATGATATGGGGTGGGAGGTGGGTTCAAGATTGGGAACTCATGTACACCTGTGGCTGATTCATGTCAATGTATGGCAAAACCAATACAGTATTGTAAAGCAAAATAAAGTAAAAATAAAAATTTAAAAAAAAAAANATGCTGGGGGCTGGTGCATGGGGATGATCCAGAGAGATGATATGAGGTGGGAGGTGGGTTCAAGATTGGGAACTCATGTACACCTGTGGCTGATTCATGTCAATGTATGGCAAAACCAATACAGTATTGTAAAGCAAAATAAAGTAAAAATAAAAATTAAAAAAAAAACAGCAAAGAAAAAAAAGAAACTAAATAAATAAATAAGTGCATCAATTCTTTGGCACTCAGCTTTCTTCACAGTCCAACTCTCACATCCATACATGACCACAGGAAAAACCACGACCTTGACTGGATGGACCTTTGTTGGTAAAGTAATGTCTCTGCGTTTGAATATGCTATCTAGGTTGGTCATAACTTTTCTTCCAAGGAGTAAGCGTCTTCTAATTTCATGGCTGCAGTCACCATCTGCAGTGATTTTGGAGCCCAAAAAAATAAAGTCTGATACTGTTTGCACTGTTTCCCCATCTATTTCCCATGTAGTGATGGAACCAGATGCTATGATCCTTGTTTTCTGAATGTTGAGCTTTAAGCCAACTTTTTCACTCTCCTCTTTCACTTTCATCAAGA
>SJYW01018089.1:280401-295415 GCA_006410735.1 Raphicerus campestris
TGTTATGCTCCGAGTCCAAGACCCCAAATAGACTGAGAGAACAAGTCCACCAAAGTACTGCAAAAGCAAGAAGGGAGTTTATTGATTACTAACTCGAGTTAGGGCTCCCCTGCCCCCTCCAACACAGTGGAGTAAGGCAAGAGGGCCCCGAGCCCTGAATTACAGCAGTATTTATAAACTTAGAACAAAGAAAGGGAGTTGGTAAGGGCGGATTGGTTGCAAGGGTCTCTTGGCACCTACTAATTGGCTAGATTCCCACACGCGCGGGCTTTCTTAGGGGCTTTTTGCTATTGGTCAAGCTACACTGTTTGTGGGAGTTTTCAGGGCCTCAGCTTTCCTAGAGACTAAACCTCAGACCTAGCCTGCCCCTTAGAGCCTGTCCTGGCTCCAGTTAGGCCCTAACAGCAAGAACACTGGAGTGGTTGCCATTTCCTTCTCCAAGGCATGAAAGTGAAAAGTGAAAGAGAAGTCCCTCAGTCATGTCCGACTCTTCGCTACCCCATGGACTGTAGCCTACCAGGCTCCTCTGCCCATGGGATTTTCCAGGCAAGAGTACTGGAGTGGGTTGCCATTGCCTTCTCCACAGCTTGGTCTAAGGTGCCACTATTGACCACATGACTTTCTGCAATAATTCTCTCCTCAGGTGCCCTTCTCCCTCAGCCCCCATTTTAATTCATCCCAGCAGCCAGAGTCACCCTTTCAAATGTTAACTCAGATTGCATCACTATTCTGCTAAAAAATTTCCAGTAGTTTCCCATCTCCTTCCGAGTAAAGACCAATAGTTGCCCAAAAGCCCTATATCATTGGGTTCTCCCATCACCTCTCCAATTCAGACTCCTCCCACTCCACCCCTTGTTCATTCTGCTCCAGACACCCTGGTCTTGTTGCTGGTCCTCCAATATTCCAAGCACACTCCTACCACAGGGCTATCTGCTGCTCCTTTTGCTGGAAACATTACAGATATTCTTAATACTTACACCTTCCTCTCCTTCAGTTCTTTACTTCTCACTGGAACTTTTCCTAATAATCATATTTAAAATTAAAACCATCACCGAAAAGGCACTTTTTTACCATTTCCATGCTCTCCAGTCCTTCACAGCACCTATCACCATCTAACATAAAGTGGCCCTAGTAATAAAGAAAGTGAAAGTGACAGTCGTTCAGACATGTCCAACTCTTTACAACCCCATGGACTTTGGTCCACCAGACTCCTCTGTCCATGGAATTCTCCAGGCAAGCATGCTGGAGTAGGTAGCCATTCCCTTCTCCAGGGGATCTTCCCAAACCTGGGTCTCCTGCCTTGCAGGAAGATTCTTTACTGCCTGAGATACCAGGGAAGCCCCTGCCTGCCAATGTAGGAGTTATGAGAGACATAGATTTGATCCCTGAGACGTGAAGATTCCCCTGGAGGAGGGCATGGCAACCCACTCCAGTATTCATGCCTGGGAAATTCCCTGGATAGAGGAGCCTGGCAGTCTATGGTTCATAGGGTCACAGAGAGTTGGACACAACTGAAGCAGCTTAACACGCACATTGCAACATATTTTATATTTTACTTATCTATCATTTTATTATAAACAAATCAGAATATGTTTCATAAAGACATAGACATGTTTGTTTTGTTTCCACAGTCTAAAACAGTGCCTGGCACACTCTATACATAAAATTAACATTCAGTAAATAAATGAATAATGAAAAAAGAGGAAAATGCACATCAGGGACCCAGAATTCTTCCACCTGCCCACTCCACTATCCTAGGATGTGGCCCTTTTCCTTATGACCCAAGATAGCTGCCCAGTCTCTGACGTCACATCCACATTCTAAGCAGTAGGACTGAGGAAGAAGGAAGAAAGGCATGCCCCCTTATTTTAAGGAGACTTCCAGAAGTCCACATTTTATCTCCGTTTCTATCTCATCATCCATAACTTAAGCCATGCTTTCACAACCTTGGCATCATTGACATTTTGGGAAAGACAATTCTTTGCTATACAGAGAAAGACTGATACGCTGTAGGATGTCTAGCAGCATCTCTACTAGCATCCCACCAGACACCAGTGGAAATTATCCCTCACACGACCTCCAAGTTGTAACAACTAAAACATCCCCACATATTGCCAAATTTCCCACAGAAGGAGGGATATGCCTCATTGGGAACCATTGATCTCAATAGCAAATATCAGATGGTAAAGTTGAAATTCTGTACTTTGAGATACTGCAGGAGAATGGATGTTTGTTAAGTATCTAGCAGTCTCCACTGAGAATACTCCTCCCCAGAAGCAAGCACTTCTGTCACTTTTTTGAGATAATTTCAGAAATATTCAATGCATACAAAACTGCTTATTTACATATAGTGTAGCCTCTGTCATACTATTATGCCTTGTTTTTATTTCTCCCAACAAGGCAATTTTTTTCTGAGATACAATATGACCTTTCTACTTATAGATCCTAGTTTTCTTTTATTCCTGAAAATGTCTCTCAAATTCTAAAATTTCAATTTTAAAAATTATCTTTACATATCAGTTCAGCTTCCTTATTTATCTTCATTGCTAATACCATCTATGGGTACTTTAGACTTTCTGTTTTCGATGTCTATTATTTTGTCCTAATCTTTTAAAAAATGCGCCTGGTATTTTACATTTTTTCCTGCATCTTACGTTTGCCATCGTCTTCCCTTTATAGTGCTGCCTTCAGTCCTTTGTTGAACTTACTTCTCTTCTCCATCTCTTCCCAAAGCTCTGTCAGGTCACAGAGCATCACTTTCTACCATCTCACCTTTTTGAACCTTGTTTTCTGGAGGCAATTACTTCATTATATTATTTTTTATCCATGATGATATGTTTGATGATAATTTTTGTTACTCTGAAAATATTTTTCTGGTGAATATTCTTTTTCTGCCATTATTTGTTTCCATTCCTTTTCTATCTTCTTCTAATGTCTTTATATAAACATCCTGTGATCATTCTCTTTTCACCGTTACTCGTAAGTGAGTTGAGTCTTGCGTGCATGTATGCTAAGTCACCTCACTTGCATCTGACTCTTCACAACTTCATGGACTGTAGCCCATCAGGCTTCTCTGTCCATGGGATTCTCCAGGCAAGAATACTGGAGTGGGCTGCCATGCCCTCCTCCAGCGGATTTTCTGAGCCCAGGGATCGAACCCATGTTCTTGTCTCCTGCATTGGCAGGTGGGTTCTTTACCACTAGCACCACCTGGGAAACATGAGATGAGTCTTAACTAAATTAAATATTTGTAGAAAATATCTCATCCACATTCCAGGCAACAGTAGGGAGGATGAGCATTTTCTCCAGCTTTTTGTATTTCTTTAACAGAGACTTTCCAGAATTCCCTCCCAAAATTTTTTCTATATTTTTCTATAAATATTTCAAATATTTTTCTATAAAAATATTTATAGAAAATGTCACCAAGGACTAGAAGCCAAACTGGAAAGATTCCTGTTTGTTATATGAAGCTGTGAGTGGAATCAAACAATTTTAGACTTTTCCCTCCCTCAATCAGCAGTGACCCACAGCCATCTGATCTCACAGTACAGATTCTCTCTCCTCACCCTACCTCATCTGCAGTTTGCTTCTTGTCACTATGTCTTGTCTGTGTAATTTCTCATTCAGTCCTGCCTGTGATTCTCTTTATCAGCGAGGCTTGGCAAATTCCCTATAACTAGTCCTGACATATTCTCTCTGCCCCAAACAAGAATAAGACCAAGACCCACAGCTACCACTAACATTTATTCTCTTTTCTTCTTATTGCTATGGAACCAAACTTGGATCTGCTTGCCTGACATGCAGCAAAACCCAGTCTGCTGACACCAGGCTGTGGTGAAGGAAAGTGCAGGATTTATGGCAAGGTGCCCACCGTGAGGCCAAGGAAAGAAAACAGGCAGCGCATACCCAACTCCCCAGTAGCTTTCAGGGACGGGATTGTAAAGGCGACACTAGGGATGAGGATTGTAGAGTGCCTTTTCAGCTGCGGACATTTTTCTAATTGGTTGGTAGTGAGGTCAGTTCAGTAGCTCAGTCATGTCCAGCTGTTTGCAGCCCCATGAACCGCAGCTCGCCAGGCTTCCCTGTCCATCACCAACTCCCAGAGTCCACCCAAACCCATGTCCATTGAGTGGGTGGTGCCATCCAACCATCTCATCCTTTGTCATCCCCTTCTCTTCCTGCCCCCAATCTTGGTGGTGAGGTAACCAGATGGTATTTTGAGAGTCAACATCATCAACTTTATGGTTCCAAGCAGTCTGAGGTCTGCATGCTGGTCATCAGCATGCAATTAACTTCTTCCACCTGATGGGAGTTTCAGTATCTGCAACACAACACAAAGATATGGCTCAGGATATTAACTGTAGCCTCTGAGGAGGAACTAAAGGGCCATTACTTTGTTTTATGACTAAACTGTTAGGATTTTGCCTTGCTTGACTATTTTTCTTCGTTTCTGCATTTTCTCACTTCCCTGATTAAATTTGCTTTTTTGGAATTTGAGGAAGGCCTAGGAAGCTAAAGTTTTTCTATAATTAAGAGTCAGGGGACACAGAAGTCTGTCCCTGGGAGGCCCCACAAGGTACCGGCCAGTTTCAAATTTCAGAACTTCTCTATCATTAGAGATAGCAATGTGGATGTTTAGTCACTCAGTCATGTCTGACTCTTTGTGGCTCCATGGACTGGAGCCTGCCAGGCTCCTCTGTCCATGAAATTTTCCAGGCAAGAAAACTAGAGTGGGTTGCCATTTCCTTCTCCAGGGGATCTTCTCGATACAGGGATTGAACTGGGTCTCCTGCATGACAGGCAGTCTCCTGCATTGCAGGAGGATCGTTTACAACTAAGCCACCAGGGTAAACTGCTAAAAGATTCCTTTTCTGGACTTCTTTGCAGCTATATGTGACATACAATCAGGTTCTAATGGATATCTTTGGGAGAGAATCCTGGAAAGCCTCTTTTCAAAAAATACAAAAAGCTGGAGAAAACTCTTGTCCTCCCTACTGTTGCTGAAATGTGGATGAAATGACTGACGCTCCAGAAAATTCTTGCATCATGAAGTTACAATAAAGATGGAAGCTACACACCAGAAAGCTGTCCCAAAACGCAGAAAACCTGGCGTTTTAAAAAAATAGTGGAGCCACTACACCAGCTCTGGACAGCAAACCTCTAGACTTCTCTTATATGAGAGGAAACCAGACTTCTGGTATTTTAGATATTCTGTTAGATGCACTTGAACTTAATCCTAACTAAAACAGCAAAGCCTTGGCCCTAAGGGTGTATTACTGATTTTGAAAAACCGCTCTGTGAGACTTGCAAGATCAGCAGCCAAAGACATCCTCTCTTGATGGAAGAACCACTATTTGACTTTCACGCCTTCTGACATCTCTTCCTCAGATATTATAGTCTGGAGTTATAAATGTCTCCTAGCTTCTTTAAGATGGAATATGAGTTTCTCAATTTTGAGTATTCTTTTTTCTTAAATTCAAGAATAGATAGTTGGAATGCTTCTCTGTTCTACTGCTTTAAAACTGGAAGGAGGAGATTTTTTTTTTAAGATAGGGAAGAAATAGTTTGAAACAGCAAAAGGAAATATGAAGGGCACAATCTCTGCTTCCAGGCTCTGATTTATGAGAGATACAAGCTTCACACAGGAAGCCTGCAGTGCAAACGAAATCATCAGGGGACAGCTTGTTTTTTATGGTAAAAATACAGCACTCGGAGAAGACGTAGAGGATAGAGAGCTATTGACTAAATGATAACCTGAGAGTTCCAAAGGTTGAAAGGGCGAGGGGGCCCATTGGGCGGTCAGGATTATAAGGTCATTAGGGGCCAGGGTGATAATAGGTGAGCTGGGAGACAGCTTTCCTGGTGACAGGAAAACTGGTAAGTTTCCAAATAGTAGCCTCCAGAGGAAGGCAGACTCATCCTTTCAGACTACATGTGAGGACAGATAGATATTTGTTGTTCAGTCCAACTTTGCAACCCCACACAGCACACCAGGCTCCCCTGTCCTTCACTATCTCCTGTTTGCTCAGACTCATGTCCATTGAGTCAGTGCTGTTTCTCGCATCTCCTGCATTGGCAGGCAGATTCTTTGGGCTTCCCAGGTGGCTCAGTGGTAAAGAATCCACCTGTCAATGCAGGAGAAGCAAGAGGCACAGGTTCAAATCCTATGTTGGGAAGAGCCCCTGGAGGAGGAAATGGCAACCAATTCCAGTATTTCTGCCTGGAAAAACCCATAGCCAGAGGAGTCTGATGGGCTACAGCCCATGGGATTGCAAAGAGTTGGACACAACTGAGCACTCATTCACTGACTTGCACACAGGGTCACCTGGGAAGCCTTACAATATCTTCAGAGCTTTGATATTCAATACCATCAGTCTGGCATCACCTAAAATTTACAGAAATCTTCCCTCTACTCCCTTCCATTGTATTCAAAGATACTTAACACAGTTGCAACAGTTTGATGCTGGATGAGGGGGAGCCTGGAAGAAAGTGTGAAGTGTAGTGTAGGCAGGTTTTTCCACTTCAACACAACCTCTCCTGAAGGAAGGAAACAGCTGGAGGACCTGGGGTGGGGTGGGGTGAAGAGGGGTAGTGAAAGGTGGAAATAGAAAAACACAAATGATTATGCCAAATACTATCCTACTCCCAAAGCACACTCTTTCTTTGATTCTCTGCATAAGCTATCCACCCTCTTTTCTCTGCTGTGACCACAGCCAAACCCTGCTTTCATGTCAGCAGAGGAGTGATGCCTTCTTGGGGAAAAGGAGGGACCCTCAGAACCTCTCTGCCCGGAGACATCCCCCCACCCCCCACCGCTCGTGTTCCTCATAGACTCCTTTTGACCCTCATTCTATAAAAGTAAGGTTTTTAAAATGCTTTTCAAGGAAGGTCTTGTCCACCTTCAAAACAGAAAACATACAGGGTGTTAGTGTTCCGGCTGAAGCAGAGGCAGGGCTCCTGAGCTCTGCATTCTCAGCCTCCCCCTGGCCCTGCCATCCTGGCCTCACTGACCCCCCCCTCTCTCTCTCATCTCCTAAAAAGCCTGGACTAGGGTGACCTACCCATTCCGGCTTGCCCAGGACTTTCTGGGTTTAGCACAGAAAGTCCCACAGCTCAGGAACCCCCTCAGTTTCCCACAAACTGGGATGGTTGGTCACTAACCCTAAATATGCCTCCATGATGGTTTTAAAAGCACTGATTTTAAAACAACTCCTTGTCCTTGTCAAAATATAAGCATTTCGAGTAAAGGTAACATTTTAAGCCGTGGTTGGTCATTGCCAGCTTAGCATGAGTTAGTTCATCTGCTACTTCCAAGCAGCAGCCAGGTGAAGAATGGGATTTGACAATGAAAAGGATGAGTATGGCTGCCCTTAAGCATGCCCTGTCAGTGTTCTTGTCAGATTCATTCACCCAGTTTCCACAGGAATACCCTAGCAGAGCACCCCAAAGCTGCACCCACTCCATGCCCAAGCAGGGTCCCCCTTCCCCAGATGAGGAAATATGCAGTCAAGGCTGCATCACAGACTAAAACTAAGGGCCCACGTGGGGATCGAGCCTTGACGTCTATAGAGTAGCTCTGAAGCCAGACCTAACCAGCCAGACTGAAGCCTGTATAATTGGCTTGGAAAAGCTTTCAGGCACCAGAGTCTCTCACAACAGTGGGGACCAAAGCCTGAACCAGAGAAGGAGCACCCAAAGGAGAAACGGACCAGTCAAACGTATCCAGACGCTCCCCTTTGTTGGCAAAGCTGTCCAGAGGCTCATGCAGTGTTAATTAAGCCCAATTCTAATTAATCTGTGGCCTTATTCAAAACAACTGTCTCCCTCAGCCTCTAATGCCTCTCCAGATTCATCTGTCCTTTCCCTCTAAGAAGAGTCTGATGGTTTGTTTTCATTATTAAGTTTAATTGAAAGATGACTGAGCCACAGTTTTTCATAAACAGGGAAATGCCCACCAGTAGAACTCATAGACCAGAGGGGTGGCAGGGAGGCAGCAGAGACATAACTTCTACAGTCTGTATACTGACGAGAGGCTGGGTCCAGCCTGGACCACTTGAAAGCTAACCCACCAGACCTCACACATTAAAAAATTGAAAGCAGCATGTTGTGTTTAGAACAGGTGCACTCAGCGTGGCATCCTTGAGACCGTGGAGAGATGGGCTTGAGAGCATGAAGGGACGTGAGAGAGGAGCGGCACAGACAAGGAAGCAGCAGTCAAAGGGTTAAGATCCAGCCTCTGTCCTCAAACCCAGAGCTTCCTACTCACATGCCAGGGCACTCTGTGCTACCAGTGACTCGCAGGTGTTTCTGAAGAAGGAAACACAACAGGCTCTATCTTGAAAGCAGAACTCCATCTTGGGCCAGACTGTGGACTTTGAACTATATACCCGGTATCTATGGAAATGCCATACCAACTGGAAAACCAGACCCCTGGAAGGAAGAGCCCCAGGGCTCTCCATTGCCTAAAAGCATACCCTAATTATCTGTGTAACCGAAGAGAATCATACATTCTATTATGCTTTTTGAAGTGTGACCACAAGTCTATTGATAATTGTCCACTGTTAACTACCTAGGCTTAAGGCATATGAATCATTGGTTAACTTTGATTGTATCTTTCTTTTTCCTTTGTTCAGACTATTCAGGGAATTCGGGGAGGTAGATTTGTGCATGTACACTTAGGGTATATAAGGTTTTCACAAAAAACTGGTCGGTGTCCTTGGCAAAGAGGAGACTCCGCCTTGGGCCTGCCGGTGCAATAAGCTGCACTCCACGATCTGGATTGTCCTTCTGAGTGAGTTTGTTTCCTGGAACACACGGCTACAACATTTCCAGATGTTGAGTCCCTCTGCACTGGTTGAGGCTTGGGGGACCTGGAGACACCACTCGGCGGCCTCTAGCTGTGAGCAGCCTTCCTCATGTCCCCACCAGGCTGCAGGAATATAACGATCGTTACCCGTGAAGGTCAACACAGTATTTAACATGTTGGAAAGCACTGATATGAATCCATTCATGTGTATGAGCTCAGTTGCTCAGTCACATCTGGCTCTGTGTGACGGTACTATAGCCCACCAGGCTACTCTATCCACGGGATTTTACAGGCAAGACTACTAGAACACATTGCCATTTCCTCCTCCAGGAATCCACTCATGACCCCCATCTAATTCTGTAACAACACCTATGTTTCTTTTCTATCAGAACAAATACCCCATCAACCACAATTTACCAACATGGTACAGAAAAGGCAGACTGCTCTTTGCATCACCACACCTTTATTTTATCAGTCTAGGATGTATCAGGATGATCTGTTTTTCAAAGGTGTGTTTTCGAAACTTGAATGCACTTGGCTGGATTTTAGTATGTTACTCTCCCCCAAAGCTCCTAACCTAAACATTTCTCTAGCTTCCTATTGTTTTTAGAGTAAACATCAAAGTCCTTACCAGGACTACAGGACCTTCCAGGATCTGGCTTCTTTGGAGCAGTAGCCTTAATTGCTTATGACCGACCAACTCTAGGGCTTTCCAGGTGGTGGTAGTGGTGAAAATCCTGCCTGCCAATTTAGGAGATGTAAGAGACACAAGTTCGATCCCTGGGTCAGGAAGGTCCCCTGGAGACGGGCATGGAAAACCACTCTATTATTCTTGCCTGGAAAATTCCATGGACAGAGGAGCCAAGAGGGCTATAATTCATGGGGTTGTACTGGACACAACTGAAGTGACTTAGCACAAATGTTCCACCTACTCTAAGTGAACTGAGAACCTCTAAGAAAGACCGTCAGAAGGTCCCTGTAGAACCTCTAGAAGGGATGCAGTCCTGCAGACAGCTTCCAATTAGCCCCCTGAGACCCATAAAGCGTCTGCCGCCAATGTGGGAGACCTGGGTTCGATCCCTGAGTCAGGAAGATCCCCTGGAGAAGGAAATGGCAATCCACTCCAGTATTCTTGCCTGGAGAATCTCATGGACGGAGAAGCCTAGTAGGTTACAGTCCATGGGGTCACAGTCGGACATGACTGAGCGACTTCACCTACTTCTAGAACTGTAAGAGAGTTATTAAGCTTGTGTTGCTTTGAGCCACTAAGTTGGTGGGAATCTGTTACAACAGCCATAAGAATGATCACACTCCTGCTGTAGCACATGCTGTTCTTGCCTGGAGCACCCACCCTCAACTCCTGTTCCTTCACAGCTGAGCTCATGTAGCCCTTTCTCATAGAGACTGCCTCTAAGCTCCCAGACCAGTCAGGCCCCCCATCCCCCATGTCCTTTCTCACTCCTTGCTTTACTCCTTGATTGCATTCCTAGCCTGCCATTCATTCACTGCATTTAGGAACATTTACTGAACTTGTTTGTGCGCCTGTGTGTGCTTGGTCATGTCTAATTCTTTGAGACCCTGTGGACTGCAGCCCACCAGGCTTCTTTGTCCATGAGATTCTCCAGGCAAGAATACCAGAGTGGGTTGCCATGCCCTCCTCTGGGGGACCTTCCTGACCCAGGGATAGAACCAATGTCTCCTGGGTCTCCTGCATTGCAAGAGGATTCTTTACCATTGAGCCACCAGGGAAGCCTGAACTTATTTACTACAAGCAACCATTTCTGAGACACCAGAAAGAAAAGTGAAGGACCTCCTGCTCTTTTAGAGTGACAGGTTCACCCTTCACTTCATTCAGTCCTCACATACCCTGTGAAAGAAATCAGTTCCTGCAGGTTGACAGTCAGCCAAGCCTGCTTGGGCCCTGCTCTGAGCTCCAATCAGATGGAGGGAGGAGGTTGTCAAGGATGTTATCAGTTGGCATTTTCCAAACACTAATCTGACAGGGATATGAAATCCTGACCTTCTCTTCAAGAAACGTTGATTTTTTTTCTGACAAAAGGAATAGTTTGCCATCTAGTCCTTCAGTGTCTGGATCAGAGGACCCTAAGCTCTTGTTGGAACTTTTCTCTAGCTGTTGGCAGCTGCCTCTCCACCAAATGGAGATACAGAATCGTCTTTTTGCCCTTCCTTCTCCTCCATCCCCCTTTCTTGCCTGCCTGTGCCCTTCCCAGTTCCAAGGCAGAAAGTTTTGACCAGTGCTTCAAAGCATCTCCCAGAGGTGGAGAACCACCTCCGTGCACACCGGGGTGATGCCCACTTCCGTAAGGGGCCTGAAGGTGAACCGTTAGCAAAGAGGAGAAAGACCCAGTGGCAGGCAGGCATCACCTGGGTGCTTCAGGACTAATGGTGCTTTCCCAGAGATGGTGATGCATGCCAGCAAGGGACGAGGCACTTCAGAATAACTGGATCCTGTGAGCTTTGCTTGCTCAGGCTGCCTGAGGACTGGGACAGAAGAGAAAGCCCAGTTCTAAAAGCTGTCCTCCAAGCATCTGGAATGGCCTATTTGGGGGAAGGTTTATATCTAGATATTAAAGATACAGTGTGAAAATGAGACTCCATCACTTTTTACAAGGCCCCTTTAAATCCAGAAAGAGAAGCCCCATCGATCAAGAAATTCTCCTCATTAGTCACTTTCTGACCTAGTGCCTCTGGCTTACTCTGGGCTGCCAGCGGAGACACAGGGCCACAATTAATAAAATAGCATTACAGATACAGACCACATCCACAGTGGGCATGATGAGGATTCACACAGAAGCATTTGTGCACACCCTGCCCCTTGACATCTCTAGGCTCCTGTCTTAGGAACCTTCCATTTCTCAAAATTAATCCAAATGAGCATGTAAACCCCCCTACTAGTCCATATGTATCTGAAGTCAGCCCTCTCATGAAACAGATCCAGAAGACATCAGCTGAATATGATAACCAGAAACAGCACAATGTATAAAGAGCTTGGGCTCTGAAATCAGACAGAATTAGGTCTGAACTGGGCTCTTCCACTCACAAGCTGTGTGACCTTGGGTGAACTGCCTCACTTCTCTGGGCCCTGGCTTTCTAATCACTGAAATAGGGATGATTTGCATAGCCCTGATGAAGATTAGAGAAAATGTGTTTAAATACATATCCCTGTACTGTCACTTAACAGACAGGAGTGCTATTATTGGTACTAATGAGTATTGGTTATAAATGAACATAAACGTGCCTTATCCCTCTCGGTCCTGCCTCTTCTCTCTATCCTTCCCTAAAGTCATACCTATCACAGTACTACTGCTCTTGTTTCCTTTGGATGCCTACATGACCAGTCGGTCTCTCAAAAAAGAATTTATCAGCTGAGACCAGGTGCTGAGCCATAAACTAGGCCATGTTGGAGACACCATTATTACTGTTGTCAGCGATGACTGATTTCAGCTTTTGGACATAAATTTGGCGGTTTTGTGTTCCACTGCCATCAGGGAGCAATCTTACCATAGGGATCCTTCCCTCCCTGATGGAAACACTTGGCGGAAGTGGGAGGGAATCTCTATAACGCAGGGTACAGAACAGAACAGCTGGAAGTGGCCTCCCTAATTGGCAGCTTCCTGGATTATGACAGGTTTGAGGCAGATTANTGTGAGATGAGTGCAAACAAAGCATAACAACAGATAATTCAAGATAAATTAAAATGACAACAAAAATGCATCAGATGATTCTCAACAGATCAATAATTTAAAAATGAAAGTGAAAACAATGAGATAAATTAAATGAAACCAACAAATTAGTTATTTTAACTCATGATAATATATTTGTAAAATAGTACATATTTACATATGATCATGCATATAAAATGTGAGACAGATTTAGAAATGGAAATTGCTTTTCAAAAACAAAGGTTTAAAGTGTTATATAAACCTTCTTACTTTCTTGTTATTGTCATCATGAGTTCAGATAATTATCAGGCTTTATTTTCCTCTTTTTATCATCAATATTATTTTTACATTAAACCTCATCTCTGTAGGCAACAAAATCAAAGTGTACCAGCCTCCCCAAAGCAAGAAGTATCGTCAATAAAATGTGGGAGAGTTAATATGTATGAACGTTCTGCTGAGCAATTTTTTTCTTTTCTCTAGATGTCACATCTCACCAAAATTACATGTTTATTTGGCTATGAGAATATATTATCAGTGTGAACTTGCTTCAGAAAAAAATAGGAACTTTAATCAGGGTTTTTTCTCTCCCAATCTTTCTTTTCCGCTTCCTGTTGTGTATGCTGGCATCACTTTCGCCAACAATGACCTTCCTGCATGCAGGCAGGAAGCTGGCCACCAAAGCCCCGTTTCCCAGCACCCCCATCTGCTGCTGCTGCTGTTTAGCCACTTAGTCATGTTGACTCATTTGCAGCTCCGGGGACTGTAGCCCACCAGGCTCCTCTGTCCATGGGGTTTTTCAGGCTAGAATACTGCAGTGGTTTGCTATTTCCTTCTCCAGGGGATCTTCTCAACTCGGGGATTGAACCTGCATCTCCTACACTGGCAGGCAGATTCTTTCGCAGTCAGAAATTGGAAAGGGAGGTTTTTGTCTCCTAACTTCCATAGGTTAATTCCAGGAGCAGAGTCCAATGATCCTGCTATGTCTCATGCCCATTCCTCAGACCACTCGATTTCCAGGGGAAGGACATCCTGTCACACAACACCAGGGGGAAACAATCACACAGAAGTATGGAGTATTTGGTGTTTAGCTAGAGTTCTGCTGCCTGGTGGCCCTGCTCCCAAGGACAGAATATCACGAGTGGACAGACCTGTGTCACACGGTACCTGCTGTATCCAAGAGGTCACGAGCTGTTTTTGGAAAAAGAAAATGAAGGGAAAACATTTTAGATTGCCAAAATAAACCCATAAACCACCTGAACATATCATCCCAGAGTGAGAAGAAATGAAAATTCCACACCAACCCTCCCTATGCCTCTCCTGGGTACAGAGATAAGCAGCGTGGCGGAGGGGGTGGGGGTAGGGGGGGAAACACAGCTCTTTTTAAAGCTTCAGAAGAAATAAATATGTGTCTGCAAGGTATTGCAGTGAGGAGGGTCTCCTTTCCCTTAAGGAAGCAAGAACACTACAGCACACGCAAAATGGAAGGCCTTCTACAGCTCTGCTGCAGAAATGGCAAACCCAGCTCTGAAACACAGCTAACCTTTGCTTCAGAAGCCACTTTCAGAAGTCCTGAGAACGTTTTTTTTAAGAGCTACTCCTCTAGAAATAAGGCTCCAGGACTGGATTGTGTTTACAGCACCTCATGTTTGCTAATTCTCAACTCTGCGGGGCTCCTGGGTTTCAGGATGTGCCCTCAAGAACCTGTAAATGAACTCATGCCATCAGCTCCAGGGGGTCATGCTGGCAGGCCATCAGGCAGGCAGTGGGTGAATGCCAACCACGTGGGTGTATGCAACTCCCTCCAACCCCACCAGCCAGCCTCTCTCACCCCCTGGTGCACCCATAGCTGCCAGGGGAAGGGCAGCAGCCAGGAGGGGACAGACTCCCTCCCGCACTGTTCATCCCCACAGCCCATCTCTCTGTAGGGAATGATGTCTTTTCTTGACTCTTCTTTTGCTCATTGTGAAAAAAAAAAAACTGAAGCACTTTTGAAATACACAGATTCCTGGATCTCCTCTCAGACTTGGCAATATAAATATCTAAAGGCCTTGGAATCTGTATTTATTCTCAGTCCCCTAATTGATTTTTATGTCAAAATCAAGAATCACTGTAATCCACATCTGTACTTGGCCCTTGTTTGAGACTCAGGCATTGTAAACACAAAATACAGAATATCCTAGACCCACTCTTCATGATCTCTTTGCTGACTTAATACTGTTTTCTGCTCAGGCCTATTTATCCTTTTAAACATTACTGAGGACAACAAAGAGCTTCTGTTTATTTGCTCGAGCTCAGTCGCTCAGTCATGCCTGACTCTTTGTGACCGTTTGGACTGCAGCCCGCCATTCTCCTTATCCATGGGATTTCCCAGGCAAGACTGGAGGGGGTTGCCATTTCCTTCTCCAGGGGATCTTCCCAACCCAGGGATAGAACCCACGTCTCCTGCATTGGCAGGCAGACTCTTTACCGCTGAGCCATTAGGGAAGCCCTTGTTTATGTGGGTTATACCTAATATGTTTAACATA
>SJYW01018089.1:301450-312154 GCA_006410735.1 Raphicerus campestris
AATGGAAGGCCTTCTACAGCTCTGCTGCAGAAATGGCAAACCCAGCTCTGAAACACAGCTAACCTTTGCTTCAGAAGCCACTTTCAGAAGTCCTGAGAACGTTTTTTTTAAGAGCTACTCCTCTAGAAATAAGGCTCCAGGACTGGATTGTGTTTACAGCACCTCATGTTTGCTAATTCTCAACTCTGCGGGGCTCCTGGGTTTCAGGATGTGCCCTCAAGAACCTGTAAATGAACTCATGCCATCAGCTCCAGGGGGTCATGCTGGCAGGCCATCAGGCAGGCAGTGGGTGAATGCCAACCACGTGGGTGTATGCAACTCCCTCCAACCCCACCAGCCAGCCTCTCTCACCCCCTGGTGCACCCATAGCTGCCAGGGGAAGGGCAGCAGCCAGGAGGGGACAGACTCCCTCCCGCACTGTTCATCCCCACAGCCCATCTCTCTGTAGGGAATGATGTCTTTTCTTGACTCTTCTTTTGCTCATTGTGAAAAAAAAAAAACTGAAGCACTTTTGAAATACACAGATTCCTGGATCTCCTCTCAGACTTGGCAATATAAATATCTAAAGGCCTTGGAATCTGTATTTATTCTCAGTCCCCTAATTGATTTTTATGTCAAAATCAAGAATCACTGTAATCCACATCTGTACTTGGCCCTTGTTTGAGACTCAGGCATTGTAAACACAAAATACAGAATATCCTAGACCCGCTCTTCATGATCTCTTTGCTGACTTAATACTGTTTTCTGCTCAGGCCTATTTATCCTTTTAAACATTACTGAGGACAACAAAGAGCTTCTGTTTATTTGCTCGAGCTCAGTCGCTCAGTCATGCCTGACTCTTTGTGACCGTTTGGACTGCAGCCCGCCATTCTCCTTATCCATGGGATTTCCCAGGCAAGACTGGAGGGGGTTGCCATTTCCTTCTCCAGGGGATCTTCCCAACCCAGGGATAGAACCCACGTCTCCTGCATTGGCAGGCAGACTCTTTACCACTGAGCCATTAGGGAAGCCCTTGTTTATGTGGGTTATACCTAATATGTTTAACATATTAATAACCAGAATGAAAAACTTAAATATTTAATAAATTCTCTATTTGTTTATATAAATAGTATAGGTTTCTTAAAAAAAAAAAAAAAACTTTTTTCCAGAATTGAACAATTGGTGAGTAGCATGGCATTATTTGACATTTTCATAAAGCTCTTTAATGTATAGCTAAATAAAAGACATTTGGGTTCTCATATTTGCCTTTGCACTTAATCTGTTGCTATTATCACACATCAGACAGTCTCTGGAAAACTCCATCAGACAAGCAGGAGAGAATGAGAACAAGAAAAGAAAATAGTAGCTTAATATTACTAGAGCATAATTTTGACCTTAAAGAAACTCCCTTGAAAGGGTCTTCAGGGTGCCCCACTGATGCCCAGACCACACTTTGAGGACCCCTGCTCTGGACCACCCCTCATGTTATTACACTTCTTCTACCTTCACATATATGCTCATTTCTCTAATTTCAGCGTTGGTATATTTTGATGCCTTTTTTATTTTTACAAATCTTCAACTTGTTTCCCTAATTGTGTGTGTGTGAAAATCACTAAATTTAAGAAATAGAAATCCACTGAAGCTATGTTGAACCAAGGAAGATGCATGGTAAAGATACAAGGGAATCTTGCAAAGCTCCATGTGGGAGGTGCAGCTAGATCCCCATTATTCTTCTTCCCAGACTCCATGGCTCTGGCCGATACATAACTGGGGTCCTCTGGCAAGAATCCTAATCTCCCAACAAAGCTTTGGTTTACCACAAGGTAATCTGACTGCCTTTTCATACTTTTCATTCTCGAAAAGGCAAGAGAATTTCAGGAAAACATCTACTTCTGCTTTATTGATTACTCCAAAGCCTATGACTATGGATCACAACAAACTGTGGAAAATTCTTAAAGAAATGAGAATACCAGATCACCTTACTTGTCTCCTGAGAAATCTGTATGCAAATCAAGAGGCAACAGTTAGAACCAAACATGTAACAATAGATTCGTTCCAAATCGGGAAAGGAATACGTCAAGGCTGTATATTGTCACCTTGCTTATTTAACTTATATGCAGAGTACATCATGTGAAATGCTGGGCTGGATGAAGCAACAAGCTGGACTCAAGATTGCTGGGAGAAATATCAATAACCTGAGATACACAGACGATACCACCCTTATGGCAGAAAGCAAAGAGGAACTGAAGAACCCCTTGATGAAAGTGAAATAGGACAGTGAAAAAGTTGGCTTAAAGCTCAACATTCAGAAAACGAAGATCATGGCATCACTTCATGGCGAATAGATGAGGAAACAATGGAAATAGTGAGAGACTTTACATTTGGGGGCTCCAAAATCATTGCAAATGGTGACTGCAGCCATGAAATTAAAAGACTCTTGCTCCTTGGAAGAAAAGCTATGACCAATTTAGACAGCATATTAAAAAGCAGAGACATTACTTTGCCAACAAAAGTCCATCTAGTCAAAGCTATGATTTTTCCAGTAGTCACATATGGATGTGAGAATTGGACTATAAAGAAAGCTGAATGCTGAAGAATTGATGCTTCTGAACTGC
Organism: Raphicerus campestris; assembly: GCA_006410735.1. Classification (NCBI taxonomy): domain Eukaryota; kingdom Metazoa; phylum Chordata; class Mammalia; order Artiodactyla; family Bovidae; genus Raphicerus; species Raphicerus campestris. Next base: position 304,045 of record SJYW01018089.1, read on the forward strand.
AGTGTTAAAGAAGACTCCTGAGAGTCCCTAGGACTGCAAGGAGATCCAACCAGTCAATCCCAAAGGAAATCAGTCCTGAATATTCATTGGAAGGACTGATGCTGAAGCTGAAACTCCAATACTTTGGTCACGTGATGCAAATAACTTTTCATTGGAAAAGACCCTGATGCTCAGAAAGATTGAGGGCAGGAGGAGAAGGGGACGACAGAGGATGAGATGGTTGGATGGCATCACTGACTCGACAGCCATGAGTCTGAGCAAGCTCCAGGAGTTGGTGATGGACAGAGAAGACTGGCGTGCTGCAGTTCATGGGGTCGCAAAGAGTCAGACACAACTGAGTGACTGAACTGAACTGAACTGAATCTGACTGTAACACCTTAAAGTACCAGGTAAACAATTTCTTACTTTCAAGTCTTGACTGTAAAATCCTAGGTGAGAAAAATTGGTTGACCCAGCATGAAGAAGTTATCAAGCAGGGTGATGGAGCATTTCGGATATTTTATTTATATCCATTCGAGACAGCCCACATCAGGGACCACACAAGTAATCAAATAGCAAAACGCTGGTTCTCAACTCTGGCTGTTCAGCCCTTGTCTAATGAGGTGAGATCATAAGCCAGGGTTACTGATGCACTGGGCTGCCCTGTTCAGGCTGTGTGAACACGATGTTCTACACGATAGTCAAGAGGTAACAGGCATTCCTAGCACAGACTGCCAACAAATATAATGTGAACCATGTAAGTAATTTAGCATAGTCACATTCACAAAGTAAAAATAAACTGGTGAAACTGATTTAACATATTTTAACCTGACATATCCAAAATATTATCTCCACATATTATCAGTACAAAAAAGTAATAATGAGAAATTTTATATCCTTTTGTACTAATGTCTTCAAAAATCAGTGTGTATAAAATACATTTTAATTAGTGTACTACATTTTCATCAGACATACTTGATCTGTATTTAGGGTTCATAAAATTTATAGCTGAAAGAGCAAATCCATGTACCCAAGTTGTTCCAAACATACTTAGATCTTTTCAAGTATCTGCTTTTTACATTTTCATTAATTATAATTTAATTTAAAATTCCATTCTTCAGCTTCATTAGCCACCTGTCAAGTGCTCAGGAGCCACGTAGGACTAGGGGCTACATTTCAGGCACCGCACGGACTAGACAGAGAGCCAGAATCTGGTCTCTGCTACTTTTTTGCGCCTCCCACAGCATCAGCAGAGAACTGCCCACCAGGGATGTCCAGTTCCTACTGTTGATGAAAACTGTTCAAGTCAGAATTGCTCAAATCCAGTTGCTGAAGGAGCCTTACTTAGAAATTGCATCTAAATGTTTTTCTTTAACAAATTGCATCACTTTAAATGCATTTTCAAAGCTTCTTAGTTAAAGGAATCTGATGAGATGGTTGGACGGCATCACTGACTCAATGGACATGGGTTTGGGTGGACTCTGGAAGTTGGTGGTGGACAGGGAGGCCTGGCGTGCTGCGGTTCATGGGGTCGCAAAGAGTTGGACACAACTGAGTGGCTGAACTGAACTGAACAATGATTTAACTCATTCATCAAATAAATCACCTTTCAGTCATTTGTATTTTTTTAAAAAATACTTTCTTACATCAGGTCTATTTTAAGTAGAGCACAAACAAGAAAGCCAACTGAAGGCCATTTGACAAATGAGTAATCTGAAAACCCATAACTCACGTCCTGCACCCTCATGAAACTGAAGTGAGTTTTGCAGAAGTCCTTGAAAACCTGAAACAAAAAGGTGTGTTTTCTGGTTCTGTTTGGCTGATACTGGCTGCATTTAAACCCTCTGCAAATGCTGATGGAAAATGTGTGCGAAAGTTGGTATATAAGCTAACAGCCTTGAGCTCCTTCCAGTAGATGGCACTGGAATCAAAAGGACTGCTCTATGATCCCTTGAACCCATTTTCTACAACAGTTTCTAAAATCTGTACCTATTATATTCTAAAGCTAGTCTACATGGGCACAGCCCATTTTGGCTGAACAGAATTATTTAAAGCCGCTGTTTGTTTAATCAAATAAGCATTTGAATATTTAGTGTTAGCCAAACAAGCTGTTCATTGGTTCTTTCATTCACTCATCAAACCCTACTACAATGCTATCAAGCATCAGACGTCATGACACAGAGCTAGAAACACAAGAAAAAGAAAGAATAGGTCCTTCCTGTAAGGAATTCACAGGCTGTTAGGAAGGTTAGTCACGCACATAAATAACTGCAAACAGTGCAATTCAATCCCACGGAAGAGAGATACGATTCTGTGTTGGGGAGTGGAGAAGAGGAGAACTGAGGGAGGATTTGGGGTGAAGGTGAAGAAAGGTGAAGAAAGCTGGAAAGTTGTCACCAGACAAAGGTGGAGAGTTCCGTGAAATGGGAAGACACATGACAGCCTCCTATGATCCCCCTGCTTCCACTCTGGCCCCACAGTGAGCAGTCCAGCAGTCCCACAGCTGTCGCCACGATCCTTTTAAAATGAAAATCAGATTTCATTACTCCCTGACCTCAAACTTCCAACCACTTCCTATCACATGTAGAATAAAATCCAAAGTCCTTGCCATAATCTGGAGACCTTACATGTAGATCCATGCTGTATCAGACACCTCCCTTCCTTCTGTGTTCACCATTACAGCCACAAAGTCCTTCTGTATGGTCTCCAAACATCCCAGGCCAGGATTCCTCCAGGGTCGGGGCAGAGTGCTTTCTCCGACAGCCCTAAACACACCAGAACCCTGCTATCACTCCCTATCCCCTCGCTCTGCTTTATTTCTCTACACTGCACTCAGGATTATACTACACACATATTAGCTATTTCCCTGTATAACACGTAACCACAAGGGCAGGGGTTGGATCTGTTTTGTTCAAAATTGCATCACCAATGCCTAGGAGAGGTCTGGCACAAGATAGTCTCTCCAAAAGTAATTGGAGAGTGAATGAAGAATCAAGTGAGCCGAGGCAAACTATGAATATTTCAAGAGATTGCAAGTATCCAGCATGGCTAGTAGATGAGTGAGGAAGGCAGGTAGGAAAATAGCTAGAAATGGGTGGGTACTCAGTGACCAGGTCAAGAAAGGACCCTGTACTCCTGAATAAATGGTTGGATTGCATTCCCAGGACAGTAGGGAGCCAGTGAAGCTTATTAAGGAAGGGACTGACACAATCAGATTAGCACGTTTCAAAGCCAAGTCAGGCTGTCATGGGGTAGATAGCCTGGAGAGGAACGGAGGCAAGAGGGATGCTGGGTTATACTTTTGCCATCATCTTAGTTTCCTCATCTGTAGAATGGAGACAACAGCCTCATCTTAGTCAGGGGCAGCATGATGACCAAGAGGTGACACACAAAACATCATAGTACCCGGAGATAAGAGGCTCTCAATAAGCATTATCTGGAGCTTGCCTGGTGGCTCCGTGTTGAAGAATTCACCTGCCAACGCAGGAGACACGGGGTCAATCCCTGATCTGGGAAACTCCGCCAAGCCACAGAGCCACTAAGCCCGTGCACCACAACTGTTGAGCCTGTGCTCTCGAGTCCAGGAACCACAACAACGGAAGCCACGTGCCCTAGAGCCAGTGTCTGCAACAAGAGAAACTGTCACGGTGAGAAGCCTGCGCACCGCAACTAGAGATTAGCCCCAGTTCGCCACTAGAGAAAAGCTTATGCAGCAATGAAGCTCTGGTATAGCCAAAAGCAAATAAATAAAGTTATTAAACATAAATAAATAAAGTTATTTCCCACTCCAGTACTCTTGCCTGGAAAATCGGGATGGAGGAGCCTGGTAGGCTGCAGTCCATGGGGTCGCAAAGAGTCGGACTCGACTGAGCGACTTCACTTTGACTTTTCATTTTCATGCATTGGAGAAGAAAATGGCAACCCACTCCAGTATTCTTGCCTCGAGAATCCCAGGGATGGGGGAGCCTGGTGGGCTGCCGTCTATNCCACTAAGCCCGTGCACCACAACTGTTGAGCCTGTGCTCTCGAGTCCAGGAACCACAACAACGGAAGCCACGTGCCCTAGAGCCAGTGTCTGCAACAAGAGAAACCGTCACGGTGAGAAGCCTGCGCACCGCAACTAGAGATTAGCCCCAGTTCGCCACTAGAGAAAAGCTTATGCAGCAATGAAGCTCTGGTATAGCCAAAAGCAAATAAATAAAGTTATTAAACATAAATAAATGGCACCTCACTCCAGTACTCTTGCCTGGAAAATCGGGATGGAGGAGCCTGGTAGGCTGCAGTCCATGGGGTCGCAAAGAGTCGGACACGACTGAGCGACTTCACTTTGACTTTTCATTTTCATGCATTGGAGAAGAAAATGGCAACCCACTCCAGTATTCTTGCCTCGAGAATCCCAGGGATGGGGGAGCCTGGTGGGCTGCCGTCTATGGGGTCGCACAGAGTCAGACATGACTGAAGCAACTTAGCAGCAGTAGCAGTAGCAAACATTATCCATCACCATTAACAGCAGAGAAGCTTGGAGGATGATGCCCACACTTCCGCTCGGGTGACTGACTGCTTGGAGTGTGGTGCCTTTGATTCTGATAGGATCTACAGAAAGAACTCATTTCTGGGAACAGAAAATAAATTCTATTTTGGGCAAGTGCAGTTGGAAATAGCTGCAGTATATCCAGTGATATCCTGATATCCAGGATATACAGTTGGCAGTCAGACATAAAGATCCAAAGCTCTGAAGGGAAGTTTAAACCAAAGATAAAGATTCAGAGGAATCCTTTGCATTACAAGCAATAGCCCTGGTCTCCTGTAAGCAAACTCTGAATCTAAGTACTCAAAGTAAACTCACCTGAGTAAAAATCCTCAACAAGAAATAATCTCATTGAGCTGAGAAGCAAAATGCCATGAACAGGAACCAAGTCCAGTTCTGAGCCTACCATGTTCATGCGGCCCCCTCTGCATCTCCTCTGGGCACAGAGAAAAGAGCTTCCTGTAATACATGGTTTATTTCTACAACCTTCTCCAAGGCTTTCTCCAGCTTCCTGTTTTCCAGTGTTTCATGGAAGAAAAGGTTGAATAAGCTCCAAAAGTCTAACTATTACAGCTAAGAGACTTCTTTGCTTTAGAAACCTTTTTTTTTTTTTCTTCCTGAGCTGAATGAATTCTGAAACTCACAGTGCTCTGCTCCTGCTTCAAGCATTGGAGAATCGGGACTTCTCCGGTGGTCCACTGATTAAGATTCTGCCCCCCAGTGCGAGGGGTGTGGGTTCAATCCCTGGTCAGGAAGCTAAGGACATGGCTCGCAGCCAAAAAACTAAAACATAAAACAGAAGCAATATTGTAACAAATTCAATAAAGACTTTAAAAATGGTCAGCATCCACAAGGTCCTTTTAAAAAGAGATAGACATTATGTAAAAAATAATAATAATAATAATTGGAGAATATGTGTGTGAAGTACAGTGTACTGTGCTGGGGGTGAGGGGACTCTATAATGCCCTGGGATGTAGGAAAAAAGGCTTGATGCTCACAGACAATGTGCCCTGGTGTCACTGAAAGGGCGATGTAACTAGGCTCATGCATGCATTCACTCATTCATTAACTAAATGGCCAGTTTTTCTAGGTTTTAATTTTGTATTGGAGTATAACCGATTAACAATGCTGTGACAGTTTCAGGTGAACGGTGAAGGGACTCAGCCATTCATATGTCCATTCTCTCCCAAACTCCCCTCCCGTCCTTTCTACCACATAACACTGAGCAGAGTTCCATGTGCAATACAGTTTCTGGTTATTCATTTTAAATATAGCAGTATGTACGTGTCCATCCCAAATGCCCTACCTAGCCCTTTCCCCCATCCTTCCCCTCAGCAACCACAAGTTCATTCTCTAAGTCCGTGAGTCTCTGTCTGTTTTGTAAGTGCATTGGTATCACTTCCTTTCAGATTCCACGTACAAGGAATGTCATATGATTTTTCTCCTTCTTTGACTTACTTCACTCAGTTTGACAATTTCTAGGTCCCTTCTTGTTGCTGCAAATGGCATTAGTTTGCTCTTTTTAAATGGCTGAGTACTATTCCATTGCATATGTGTACCACATCTTCTTTATCCATCCCTCTGTTGATGAATGGGTATTTAAGTTGCTCCCATGTCTTGGCTATTGTAAACAGTGCTGCAATGAACACTGTGGTGACTAGATCTTTTCGGATCATGTTTTTCTCTGGATATATGCCCAGGAATGGGACTGCATGGCTATACGATAGCTTTATGTTCAGTTTTTCAAGGAACTGCCATACTGTGCTCCATAGCACCTGTACTAATTTACATTCCCACCAACAGGGTAGGAGGCTTCCCTTCTGTCCACACCCTCTCCAGCCTAGAACACTCCTCTGCCACCTGCAGAGGGAGCAACAGTGAATAAGTCAGATGTGGGCCTTCATGGAGCTTTGTGTCCTATTTCCTATCTCCCAGGATCCTTCCTGTCTCCAAGAATCCTTGAAAACATAAGGCAAACTCTCTTAATTTTCATTCATTCATTCAGCAAAAATATTTTGAAAGGACAGTGTTGGCCTCTAGAGTTACATCATTAACTAAGACTGAGCAAGGCCGTCAGAGGCTGAAGGAAGTGGCCCGTGATGGAACTAGCTGTCCACAAATTCTCTGATATAGCCCCCACCCCTGCATGCCTCTGAGAGGTCTGTGTACTCTTCCCTTCAATCTGGCCCAGTTCTGAGACTGTTGACCAGTAGAAAATGACAGAAGTGATGCTTCACCTGGTCTTTAAGGAGTAGCAGTATCCTCTCTCGGAATGCCTGCTCTATGGAAAGCCAGCTGCCATCCAACGGGTCTGACTGTCCTGAGATGGCCAAGCTGTGAGGAAGCCCAAGTTTGCTATGTGGAGAGGCTTGTGGGAAGAGAGAGGCTAATGAGCTCTGGTTTTTCTGCTGGTCCAGTCAAGTGACAACATTTGAAGAAGAAAGCTGTCTTGGATATTTCATGTTAGCTAGTGTTCTGGTCAGAATGTTGGTGTATTCCCAAAATTCATACATTGAAATCCTATGCCCAATATGATGGTATTAGGAATTGGGGCTTTAGAGGAGGAGTTGAAGGTAGAGCCCTCATACATGGGATTAGTGTTTTTATAAAAGAAACCCCACAGAGACCTCTCACCCTTTCCATGATGTCAGGACATAAGAAGAAGCCAGCTGTGAACCATGAAGAGGACCTTCTCCAGACCATAATGACACCCAGATCTCATACTTTCAGACACAGGATTTTAAGAAATGAATTTCTGTTGTCTGTAAGTCTCCCAATCTGTGGTGTTTTGTTATAATAGATGCCCAACTGAACTAAGACAGATGATAAATGCCTCTCTGAAGAGGTGGTATTTAGTTTAAGATCTAAATGATGAGAAAAGTGTTGATAGGCAAGACCAAGGAGAAGAGCATTCCAAACAGTGGAAAGGAATGTTCAAAGACCCAGAGCTGGGGAAGTTCTTAGAGTGTTCCAGGAGCTGAGAGTCAGCCAGTGTGACTGGAGCTTGGGGAGCAAGAGGGAGAGCTGAAGATTAGACCAGCAAAAGGACAGAGACACAGGGGGAAGGCCGTCGGCAGGGTGTTTCAACTGTGTTCTAAGTACAAGAAGGCCTTAAACAAATTCCAACACAAAAGCAACATAATCTATATAGATGGACAACGGGCACATGAAAAGATACTCAACATCCCTGATTATTAGAGAAATGCAAATAAAAACTATAATGAGGAACCTCACACTGGTCAGAATGGCCACCATGAAAAAGCCTACAAATTAAAAATGCTGGAAAGGATGTAGAGAACCCCCTACACCCCTACATTCCCACACATTTGGTGGGAATGTAAACTGGTACAACCACTAAGGAAAGCAGTATGGAGGTTCCTCAAGAAACTGAAAATAGAGTTGCCGTATGATCAAGCAATCCCACTTCGGAACATATACCTGAACAAAACTATAATTCAAAAATTACAAGCACCCCTGTGCTCATACCAGGACTAGTCACGTTAGCCAAGACATGGAAGCAACCTAAGTGTTCACTGGCAGATAAATGAATAAATAAGACCTCTCTCTCTCTCTCTCACACACACACACACACACACACACACA
>SJYW01018089.1:315147-355420 GCA_006410735.1 Raphicerus campestris
CGATTAACAATGCTGTGACAGTTTCAGGTGAACGGTGAAGGGACTCAGCCATTCATATGTCCATTCTCTCCCAAACTCCCCTCCCGTCCTTTCTACCACATAACACTGAGCAGAGTTCCATGTGCAATACAGTTTCTGGTTATTCATTTTAAATATAGCAGTATGTACGTGTCCATCCCAAATGCCCTACCTAGCCCTTTCCCCCATCCTTCCCCTCAGCAACCACAAGTTCATTCTCTAAGTCCGTGAGTCTCTGTCTGTTTTGTAAGTGCATTGGTATCACTTCCTTTCAGATTCCACGTACAAGGAATGTCATATGATTTTTCTCCTTCTTTGACTTACTTCACTCAGTTTGACAATTTCTAGGTCCCTTCTTGTTGCTGCAAATGGCATTAGTTTGCTCTTTTTAAATGGCTGAGTACTATTCCATTGCATATGTGCACCACATCTTCTTTATCCATCCCTCTGTTGATGAATGGGTGTTTAAGTTGCTCCCATGTCTTGGCTATTGTAAACAGTGCTGCAATGAACACTGTGGTGACTAGATCTTTTCGGATCATGTTTTTCTCTGGATATATGCCCAGGAATGGGACTGCATGGCCATACGATAGCTTTATGTTCAGTTTTTCAAAGAACTGCCATACTGTGCTCCATAGCACCTGTACTAATTTACATTCCCACCAACAGGGTAGGAGGCTTCCCTTCTGTCCACACCCTCTCCAGCCTAGAACACTCCTCTGCCACCTGCAGAGGGAGCAACAGTGAATAAGTCAAATGTGGGCCTTCATGGAGCTTTGTGTCCTATTTCCTATCTCCCAGGATCCTTCCTGTCTCCAAGAATCCTTGAAAACATAAGGCAAACTCTCTTAATTTTCATTCATTCATTCAGCAAAAATATTTTGAAAGGACAGTGTTGGCCTCTAGAGTTACATCATTAACTAAGACTGAGCAAGGCCGTCAGAGGCTGAAGGAAGTGGCCCGTGATGGAACTAGCTGTCCACAAATTCTCTGATATAGCCCCCACCCCTGCATGCCTCTGAGAGGTCTGTGTACTCTTCCCTTCAATCTGGCCCAGTTCTGAGACTGTTGACCAGTAGAAAATGACAGAAGTGATGCTTCACCTGGTCTTTAAGGAGTAGCAGTATCCTCTCTCGGAATGCCTGCTCTATGGAAAGCCAGCTGCCATCCAACGGGTCTGACTGTCCTGAGATGGCCAAGCTGTGAGGAAGCCCAAGTTTGCTATGTGGAGAGGCTTGTGGGAAGAGAGAGGCTAATGAGCTCTGGTTTTTCTGCTGGTCCAGTCAAGTGACAACATTTGAAGAAGAAAGCTGTCTTGGATATTTCATGTTAGCTAGTGTTCTGGTCAGAATGTTGGTGTATTCCCAAAATTCATACATTGAAATCCTATGCCCAATATGATGGTATTAGGAATTGGGGCTTTAGAGGAGGAGTTGAAGGTAGAGCCCTCATACATGGGATTAGTGTTTTTATAAAAGAAACCCCACAGAGACCTCTCACCCTTTCCATGATGTCAGGACATAAGAAGAAGCCAGCTGTGAACCATGAAGAGGACCTTCTCCAGACCATAATGACACCCAGATCTCATACTTTCAGACACAGGATTTTAAGAAATGAATTTCTGTTGTCTGTAAGTCTCCCAATCTGTGGTGTTTTGTTATAATAGATGCCCAACTGAACTAAGACAGATGACAAATGCCTCTCTGAAGAGGTGGTATTTAGTTTAAGATCTAAATGATGAGAAAAGTGTTGATAGGCAAGACCAAGGAGAAGAGCATTCCAAACAGTGGAAAGGAATGTTCAAAGACCCAGAGCTGGGGAAGTTCTTAGAGTGTTCCAGGAGCTGAGAGTCAGCCAGTGTGACTGGAGCTTGGGGAGCAAGAGGGAGAGCTGAAGATTAGACCAGCAAGAGGACAGAGACACAGGGGGAAGGCCGTCGGCAGGGTGTTTCAACTGTGTTCTAAGTACAAGAAGGCCTTAAACAAATTCCAACACAAAAGCAACATAATCTATATAGATGGACAACGGGCACATGAAAAGATACTCAACATCCCTGATTATTAGAGAAATGCAAATAAAAACTATAATGAGGAACCTCACACTGGTCAGAATGGCCACCATGAAAAAGCCTACAAATTAAAAATGCTGGAAAGGATGTAGAGAACCCCCTACACCCCTACATTCCCACACATTTGGTGGGAATGTAAACTGGTACAACCACTAAGGAAAGCAGTATGGAGGTTCCTCAAGAAACTGAAAATAGAGTTGCCGTATGATCAAGCAATCCCACTTCGGAACATATACCTGAACAAAACTATAATTCAAAAATTACAAGCACCCCTGTGCTCATACCAGGACTAGTCACGTTAGCCAAGACATGGAAGCAACCTAAGTGTTCACTGGCAGATAAATGAATAAATAAGACCTCTCTCTCTCTCTCTCTCTCTCTCTCTCTCTCTCACACACACACACACACACACACACATGCACACACACACAATGGAATATTACTTAAGCCATTAAAAGGAATGAAATAATACCATTCGCAGCAACATGGATAGAACAAGAGATCATACTAAGTGAAGTAAGTCAGAAAAAGAAAACTATTATACCATCTATATGTGGAATCTAAAATATGACACCAATGAACTTATCTATGAAACAGAATTACAGACACAGAGACTAGGCTTGTGCTTGCCAAAGGGGAGAAAGGTGAGGGATGAATGAATTTGGAGTTTGGGATTAGCAAACATAAACGATTACGTATAGACTGGATATATATAGGTTCTACTGTATAGCACAGGAAACTATATTCAAAATCCTGTGATGAACAATAATGGAAAAAAATATGAAAAAGAATATATAGGGACTTCCCTGGTGGTGTACTGGCTAGGACTCCATGCTCCCAACGCAGGGGACCTGGGTTCGATCCCTGGTCAGGGAACTAGATCCCACATGCTGCAACTAAGTCTTGGCATAATCAAATAAATAAACATTTTTTAATAAAAGAATGGATATATACATATAGCTGAATCACTTTATTATATGGCAGAAGTTATTACAACACTGAAAATCAACCATACTTCAGTAAAATACATTTTTTAAAAAAGGAACATGGTCTGTATTAAAATCCTAAGTGGATCCCTGTTGCTGCTATGCCGGCTCTGCGAGTACCAGCTTCACGACTTTGATCACAGCTCTAATTCAGCACTGAGTACCTGGCATTATTTAATTATTTTTTGAGATAGTTAGATACCATCACCAACTCAATGAATGTGAATTTGAGCTAACTCAGGGAGATAGTGAAGGACAGGGAAGCCTGGCATGCAGCAGTCCATGGGGTCACAAAGAGCTGGACACGACTTAGCAACAGACCACCACCACCACCTGACACTCAGAGGGTCCACTCCCACCACCCCAGCCCCCCAAAAGTGTTAAATGAGTGACTTAATAAGAATGCACTGGAGGGACTTCCCTGGAAGCCCAGTGATAAAGAACCTGCCAATGCAGGAGACATGGGTTCGATCCCTGATCCAGGAAGATCCTACATGACAGGGAGCAACTAAGCGCATGTACCACAGCTACTGAGCCTGCGTTCTGGGGCCTGAGAGCTGCAACTACTGAGCCCACACGGTCAACTACTGAAGCCTCCGAGCCCTAGAATCCATGCTTTGCCCCAGAAGAAGCCGCTGCAGCGAGAAGCCAGTACACAGCAGGGGGAGAGCAGCCGCATCGCTGCAGCTAGACAGAAGCCTCAGCAGCAGTGGAGACCCAGCAGAGCCAAGCACAGATAAACAGCTTTCAAAAGAAGAACGGACTCTAGAGGCACACAGGGGAAATGCAGAGACGCCACCAAGCAGGCCGCTGTAACACCCCCGGTGAGAGAGCCAGGCAGGACTGGAGGCCGAAAGGAGAGAGAACTGTTCAAAACCAGAGGAAGAAGAAATTAGACTCAAGTGTTGGCTCTGAGATGTATCAGCTGTAAGACCTTGAGAAAATCAAACTCCCTGAGCCTCTAAATCTTCATCTGTAAAATCTTGTCAGTATAGACTATCTCCTTCACTTTGGTGTTGTGAGACTCTCATGAGAAAGTATCAGGAGAGCACTCTGTCAAACCGCATTGCTTGCTCATATGAGGAGACATTACCGCGATTATTACATTTTCTACTTTGACCTGATGGATTAGTCAGAAACATCATCTTTAGTTTTTACAGCATCTCCTAATTTTCTAGAATAGTGAGTATAGAAGTCCAGTCAGTTTGGTCTCTGAGGCTGACAAGATGATTCCATGAGCCTCCTATAGCTCTTCACCAAGGTCGTAAGAAGCCAGACATCTTCTGGACCAGAAGCTTTGTTCTCTTTAGAGCAGGAGTTCTCAAACTTAAGCACTGATCAGAAGCTCCTGGAAGACTTGTTAAAATGCCAACTGCCTAGCTCCAAACCCAGAGCTTCTGCTGTAAGAGACCTGAGAAGAGGAGCAAGAATGCCCGTTTCTCACAAGTGCCCGAGTGAGGCTGATGCTGCTAATTTGGGGTCAGCTCTGAGAACTGCCTTAGCTGAGCATGCAATCAATATCCTTTTTAGACTGGATGGTTTCCTCTATTTCTCAGATGAGAGTCTCACAGAAATTCAAGAACCAACTGGAAAAATTTCTTCCAGGTTCTTAAAATGAGAGCTAGCTGTTCTTGTTCTGAACAACTGGTAGGTTTTGAAAGCATGGAGCCAGGCCATCTGCTTTTAAAAGCTCTGAATCAGCTTTATGACCTGAGCCAAGTACCTCCCTTCTAGGATCAATGTGGGGATCAAGAGTTCACGCACACAAAGCGCTTAGAGGCGCAGCTGGTACCAAGTAAGCAGTTGATAAATGCTAGCTGTTAGCATGATTATTTCAGAGCGTGACTCATGTAATTGGTTGTTTTATGGTTTTCATATAAAAACCCAGCAGAAAGTGCAGCTTCAAATATGTAACCCACCTCTAGGAAATGTATAGGACAGCATCAAGCATTTTGGGAACAAACATCACTCCCAGCTTCATCTAGCTTTTAACCCACATTTTTCCTAGGACTCAATTCCCTCACTTCACTTTATCTTATTGAATTATTATGTGGGTCTCTGTAGGCCACTTTAAATCCTTTCTTTTTTTAACTTTTTATTTTATATTGGAGTATGGCCAGTTAATGATGTTGTGACAGTTTCAGGTGGACAGTAAAGGGACTCCACCATACATATACATGTAGCCACTCTCTCCCAAACTCCCCACCCATCCAGGCTAAATCCTTTTTTAAACCAAATGGATCCCATGTATAAATAAATAACTTTCCATTGATGTATGCAGCTGCTTCATGAATAATCAAGGTGTTTAAGGCTCAAAAGTCCTACAACCCAACTTCTTCAGGTACCTGTCATTACTATTTTACATTTTTAATCATCTTAAGCACACAGCAATAATTGTAAACTATATATGCAAACCATACANCTCCACCATACATATACATGTAGCCACTCTCTCCCAAACTCCCCACCCATCCAGGCTAAATCCTTTTTTAAACCAAATGGGTCCCATGTATAAATAAATAACTCTCCATTGATGTATGCAGCTGCTTCATGAATAATCAAGGTGTTTAAGGGTCAAGAGTCCTACAACCCAACTTCTTCAGGTACCTGTCATTACTATTTTACATTTTTAATCACCTTAAGCACACAGCAATAATAGTAAACTATATATGCAAACCATACATAAGAATACAGTTGTTTCATGAGTATTCACCCAGCTTTCTGTCCTACTGTTTCTTGGAATGGTACAGTGTGTTCTACAAAGTCAAGTCACGGTCCAACTTTTGCTGCCTTTCTCTTGTGAAGATGCCACTGCCTTTCAATCTTGTCTGCGGCATTCAGTGACTCAAGACGCAGTTATTGAATGCCTAGCACATGTCACACAATAGGGCTCCAGACACTATCTGTCCTGAAAGAGACTCAGATTTACAGAACAACTTATGGTTGCCAGGGGAAGGACGGGGTAAGCCATAGTTAGGGAGTGGAGGGCTGACAGGTACACACTGCTATATTTAAAATGGTTAACCAACAAGGACTCACTGTATAGTACATGGAACTCCACTCAATGTTATGTGACAGCCTGGATGGGAGGGGAGTTTGGGGGCAGACGGATACATCTGTATGTATGGCTGAGTACCTTTGCTGTTCACCTGAAATGATCACAACATTATTGATTGGCTATACTTCAATACAAAATAAAAAGTTTTTTTTACACTGTCTGTCCTCTAAGAACTAGAATCTAGTGAGTACAGCCATTAATAGGCGGGGGAGTTCCATACTGCAAGATGCATATTAGGAATAAGAAAGGTCAACATTTGCCAGACATTTGCTACATGCAGGCCCTGTTCTGTGCACTTTACACACTGATCCTGTGAGGCCCACACTACCAATTCCCTCACTTTATAGATGAGGAAATGGAAGCAGGGAAACTGCAAGGTCACCCTATAAGAAGCAAGGTCACACTATAAGAAGCAGAATCAGATTTCAAACTCAGGCAGTCTGACTCCAGGGCCTGCACCCTGAATCCCTCTCTACTATGCTGCTTTTCTGCCATGTAACATGAAAGAGAGTTGAAGGATTAAGGTCAGGGGATCTTTGGACCCAAGAATGCAAAAAAAAAAAAAAAAAGTAACTTTGGACAGAAGAAAAAAAAAAGTTAGAAGAGAGAAGGGCAGGACCTCTAGCAAAGCAGATTTGGTAGCAAAGTTAGGTAGTGTTCCTTGACTGGGAACCACAAGGGGAGGAAAGGCTGAGTAAGCATCCTGCGATAATGACCCGGAAGCCGCTGGAGGGTGGCCACTGTAGGAAACTGCAGTCCCAGCCCCCAGGAGACCAGCTGGCCCCACACAGGTATCACTCTTATATAAGGATCAAAATCAGCACTTTCCATGGAGTTTATCAGCAGAGCAAGGACTGCAAACCTGAGAAGGCACTCACCGCAGCCTTCACACAGGAGAGAAGAGAACGGATTTTGCAAACAGGCATTGCCTGAGAATTCTGTGTCTACATGTGCTCTGTGCTGTAATGTTGGACTTGCCATATAAAGGGTTTCTTAATTATCTTCCGAGTCTAATTTAGGGTCCTGATCCTGTTACCTATTGCTACATAACATACCATCCCCAAACTAAGCAGCAAAATGGCCACCATTTTATAAAGCTCATCATTTTGCACGTTTAGGACTTTGTACACACCAGAGCTGGCTATAGAGTGGCTTGAATAACTGGAGATGACTAGGACAACTGGCTTGAGCCACATGTCTGAGGCCTGGGTTCTGAATTCCAGTTGAATTTCTAGCTGTGGTGGCTCAGTGGGTAAAGTATCTGCCTACAATGCAGGAGACCCGGGTTCGATCCCTGGGTCAGGAATATCCCCTAGAGAAGGAAATGGCAATCCACTCCAGTACTCTTGCCTGGAAAATCCCATGGACTGAGAAGCCTGGTAGGCTACAGTTCATGGGGTCACAAAGAGTCGGACACGACTGAGTGACTTTCCCTTCCCATAGTATACAGTCTAGGATGGAAATATCTGAGGTGGCTTCTTCACTCAGATGTTGGCACCTGGCTGGAAGGGCTGGATAACCAGAGCTCACTGGAACTCTCTCTTCTCTCTCTTCCACAGCCTCTCCACACACTGAGCTTGGGCTTCCTCACAACATGGCAGTCTCAGGACATGGACCCATTACCTGACACCCGGCTTCTTCTCGAGCAGGCATTCCAAGAGAGGATGTTGCTACTTATTCAAAGCTTAGGTGAGGCGTCACTTTTTCCGTATTCTGCAGGTGGGCAATCTCAGAACCAGGCCAGATTCAAGGGGAAAGGACTTTTATCCCCAACAGTGGGAGAGTCAAAGAATTTGTGGACACGCTTGCTCCATTACAGGGCGCTTCCTGCAGCCTCCACTGGCACATGGCACTTGCCTCACCATGACATGGAAACTGAATTGTAACTTCACAGTCTTAGTCAACATTGCAATCCAGAAGGCAGCACAGAGCCCTCAGTAAATTTTTATTGAATGAATGAAAATTAGGAGGGTTTTCCCTATAGTTTAGATCTCCCCAAGTATTCTTAAGAAATGGAAATCAAGCCACCCAGAAATATTACCTGAATGAAATCACAAAATATTTTACTAAGGAAGGTACCATAGAAATATGGATATATTTATATTTATACATGTATAGCAGACATATTTTGTATACATATAATTATTATGATTTTTAGATATATGAGAGAACAGAAATAGTTGCTATAATTGAGTAACTCACTGTTTCTATAGTGCTTTCTATATGTACCGAACACTACACCAAGTCTTTCATAAGAATTGCCTCAGTATAGGAAGTTAAACTCTGTCATGAACTGAACTGTGTCCCCTTCAAAATTTGTCTGTTGAAGCCTCAACTTTCAGGACCCCAGAACGTGACTGTATCTGGAGAGATGGTCTTTAAGGAGGTATCTCAGTTAAAATGAGGTCACTGGGGCAAGCCCTCATCCAATATGACTGTAAAAAGGAAACTAAGGCATAGACAGACACCGAGGGAAGGGCCTGTGAAGACTCGGCGAGCAGACAGCCGTTTACAAGCCACGGAGAAGGGCCTCAGAGGAAACCAACCCTGTTGACACCTTGACATCGACTTTTAGCTTCCAGACCTCTGAGGGAAAAAAATGTCTATTATTTAAGCCACCCAGTTTGTGGTTCTTTGTTATGACAGTTCTTTGTTATGGCAGCCCTACCGAACTAACCCAAGGTCCCAGAAGCCGTGGGCAGTAATGCTATCAAAAAGGATGGACCCTCACCTCAGTGTTGGTCAAATGCCATGGAAATGATGGAAGGATAGTGGTTTTTACCTAGAAGCATGAGAGATGACAGCAGCCTGCTGAAGGAGACATTACATAGCAAAGGAAGATGATCCGAGCCATCTAGGCCCGGTGCGGAAGGAGCCTGCCAACATGGCAGTCCAGAGCAGAAGGAGACAGGAGCCGCGACTGAAAATCCAGGGTGCACCGATCCTGCACCTTTGCAAGAGGAGGGCTTGAATTATTCTATCTGTCCAGCCAACAAACAGTGAACCTAGGCTGGAGGACTTGAGGACTTAAGAGTTTAATATGGAACAAAAATGTTTTTCCAATATAGTGGAGAACACTGCCTATAAAACTTGCAGTTATGAAAGAAGTAAGTTCGAAGTTTTACCTTGGATTGTAAAGCGCCAGAAAACCAACTTCCCCCTTCCACAGCTCTAGGAGTCTCACTGGCCACCACCAGCCCCACTATTATTGCAAGCAGGGAGCTCCACTGCAAAGGGGAAGTGGAGGGGAAAATGAGATGATATCATGTCAGTTTCTGGCGGCTGTTATAAAGATCACCCGAAACTTGGTGACCTGAAAATAGCAGAAATGTATTTTCTCGCAGTACTAGAGCCCAGAATTCCCAAGTCAGTACCACTGGGTTAAAATCAGGGTATCAGCAGGGCAATGTTCCCTCTGAAGCTCCAAGGGGGGACTCTGTCCCTTGCCTCCTCAGCAGCTTATGGTGGCTGCTGACGTTCCGTGTGTTACGGCTGCATCACTCCAGTCTCTGCCTCTGCACCCACACTGCCTCCTGCCCTCTGTCTCTGTGCAAACCCCCCTCTGCCTCTTTCTAACAAGGACAATGACAATGGCATTTAGGGCCCACCCAGTAATCCAAGATCATCTCCCCATCTCAAAATCCTTAACTTTACCATATCTCCAAAGACCCTTTCTCTGTTTATAACATAGTTCACAAATATTTTAAAAATTACAAATTTTTATAACATATTCCATTTGGAACCATAAAGTAACATTTATACATTCGTAGGATTGCATGCTTTTATGTGTGTCTGACTCTTTGCAAACCTATAAATCCTAGCCCACCAGACTCCTCTGTCCATGGGATTCTACAGGCAAGAATACTGGAGTGGGTTGCCAAGCCATCCTCCAAGGGATATTCCTGACCTGGGGCTGAACCTGTGTCTCCTGCATTGGAGGGAGATTCTCTGCCACTGAGCCACCAGGGAGGCCTAGTTTCCAGGGATTAGGACCTGACATTTTAGGGGCTGTTACTCTGCCTACCACAGGCATCCTCTACCTCTGCCCAGAAAACAAGATGCCATCAGGCCTAGAAAGAACTTTTAATATATTTATATATACATATATATTTTTTTATATTTATTTGATATATTTATATATATATATTTGGCTGTGCCAGGTCTTAGTTGGGGAACGTAGGGGTTTTGATCTTCTTTACAGGATGGAAACCCTAAGTTGCAGCATATGGTTTCTAGTTCCCTGACTAGGGATAGAACCCGGGTCCTCTGCACTATCTTAGTAACTAGACCTCTGGGAAGTCTTAATAACTAGACCAAGACCATTTCTGAGGCTGCTTGGGATGCCTACCTTGAGACAGACCTAGCATATATGTTTACATATGTGATTAGCTGAGCAACAAGTTGCTAATTTTTCTAATGATATGAATCTAAACATCTTTCATTTCTGTTATGTTCACATCTATCATCTTTTATTTATGTACGGCTGCAGNAGCTCCAAACCCAGAGCTTCTGCTGTAAGAGACCTGAGAAGAGGAGCAAGAATGCCCGTTTCTCACAAGTGCCCGAGTGAGGCTGATGCTGCTAATTTGGGGTCAGCTCTGAGAACTGCCTTAGCTGAGCATGCAATCAATATCCTTTTTAGACTGGATGGTTTCCTCTATTTCTCAGATGAGAGTCTCACAGAAATTCAAGAACCAACTGGAAAAATTTCTTCCAGGTTCTTAACATGAGAGCTAGCTGTTCTTGTTCTGAACAACTGGTAGGTTTTGAAAGCATGGAGCCAGGCCATCTGCTTTTAAAAGCTCTGAATCAGCTTTATGACCTGAGCCAAGTACCTCCCTTCTAGGATCAATGTGGGGATCAAGAGTTCACGCACACAAAGCGCTTAGAGGCGCAGCTGGTACCAAGTAAGCAGTTGATAAATGCTAGCTGTTAGCATGATTATTTCAGAGCGTGACTCATGTAATTGGTTGTTTTATGGTTTTCATATAAAAACCCAGCAGAAAGTGCAGCTTCAAATATGTAACCCACCTCTAGGAAATGTATAGGACAGCATCAAGCATTTTGGGAACAAACATCACTCCCAGCTTCATCTAGCTTTTAACCCACATTTTTCCTAGGACTCAATTCCCTCACTTCACTTTATCTTATTGAATTATTATGTGGGTCTCTGTAGGCCACTTTAAATCCTTTCTTTTTTTAACTTTTTATTTTATATTGGAGTATGGCCAGTTAATGATGCTGTGATAGTTTCAGGTGGACAGTAAAGGGACTCCACCATACATATACATGTAGCCACTCTCTCCCAAACTCCCCACCCATCCAGGCTAAATCCTTTTTTAAACCAAATGGGTCCCATGTATAAATAAATAACTCTCCATTGATGTATGCAGCTGCTTCATGAATAATCAAGGTGTTTAAGGGTCAAGAGTCCTACAACCCAACTTCTTCAGGTACCTGTCATTACTATTTTACATTTTTAATCACCTTAAGCACACAGCAATAATAGTAAACTATATATGCAAACCATACATAAGAATACAGTTGTTTCATGAGTATTCACCCAGCTTTCTGTCCTACTGTTTCTTGGAATGGTACAGTGTGTTCTACAAAGTCAAGTCACAGTCCAACTTTTGCTGCCTTTCTCTTGTGAAGATGCCACTGCCTTTCAATCTTGTCTGCGGCATTCAGTGACTCAAGACGCAGTTATTGAATGCCTAGTACATGTCACACAATAGGGCTCCAGACACTATCTGTCCTGAAAGAGACTCAGATTTACAGAACAACTTATGGTTGCCAGGGGAAGGACGGGGTAAGCCATAGTTAGGGAGTGGAGGGCTGACATGTACACACTGCTATATTTAAAATGGTTAACCAACAAGGACTCACTGTATAGTACATGGAACTCCACTCAATGTTATGTGACAGCCTGGATGGGAGGGGAGTTTGGGGGCAGACGGATACATCTGTATGTATGGCTGAGTACCTTTGCTGTTCACCTGAAATGATCACGACATTATTGATTGGCTATACTTCAATACAAAATAAAAAGTTTTTTTTACACTGTCTGTCCTCTAGGAACTAGAATCTAGTGAGTACAGCCATTAATAGGCGGGTGAGTTCCATACTGCAAGATGCATATTAGGAATAAGAAAGGTCAACATTTGCCAGACATTTGCTACATGCAGGCCCTGTTCTGTGCACTTTACACACTGATCCTGTGAGGCCCACACTACCAATTCCCTCACTTTATAGATGAGGAAATGGAAGCAGGGAAACTGCAAGGTCACCCTATAAGAAGCAAGGTCACACTATAAGAAGCAGAATCAGATTTCAAACTCAGGCAGTCTGACTCCAGGGCCTGCACCCTGAATCCCTCTCTACTATGCTGCTTTTCTGCCATGTAACATGAAAGAGAGTTGAAGGATTAAGGTCAGGGGATCTTTGGACCCAAGAATGCAAAAAAAAAAAAAAAGTAACTTTGGACAGAAGAAAAAAAAAGTTAGAAGAGAGAAGGGCAGGACCTCTAGCAAAGCAGATTTGGTAGCAAAATTAGGTAGTGTTCCTTGACTGGGAACCACAAGGGGAGGAAAGGCTGAGTAAGCATCCTGCGATAATGACCCGGAAGCCGCTGGAGGGTGGCCACTGTAGGAAACTGCAGTCCCAGCCCCCAGGAGACCAGCTGGCCCCACACAGGTATCACTCTTATATAAGGATCAAAATCAGCACTTTCCATGGAGTTTATCAGCAGAGCAAGGACTGCAACCCTGAGAAGGCACTCACTGCAGCCTTCACACAGGAGAGAAGAGAACGGATTTTGCAAACAGGCATTGCCTGAGAATTCTGTGTCTACATGCGCTCTGTGCTGTAATGTTGGACTTGCCATATAAAGGGTTTCTTAATTATCTTCCGAGTCTAATTTAGGGTCCTGATCCTGTTACCTATTGCTACATAACATACCATCCCCAAACTAAGCAGCAAAATGGCCACCATTTTATAAAGCTCATCATTTTGCACGTTTAGGACTTTGTACACACCAGAGCTGGCTATAGAGTGGCTTGAATAACTGGAGATGACTAGGACAACTGGCTTGAGCCACATGTCTGAGGCCTGGTTTCTGAATTCCAGTTGAATTTCTAGCTGTGGTGGCTCAGTGGGTAAAGTATCTGCCTACAATGCAGGAGACCCGGGTTCGATCCCTGGGTCAGGAATATCCCCTAGAGAAGGAAATGGCAATCCACTTCAGTATTCTTGCCTGGAAAATCCCATGGACTGAGAAGCCTGGTAGGCTACAGTCCATGGGGTCACAAAGAGTTGGACACCACTGAATGACTTTCCCTTCCCATAGTATACAGTCTAGGATGGAAATATCTGAGGTGGCTTCTTCACTCAGATGTTGGCACCTGGGTAGAAGGGCTGGATAACCAGAGCTCACTGGAACTCTCTCTTCTCTCTCTTCCACAGCCTCTCCACACACTGAGCTTNGGACTGAGAAGCCTGGTAGGCTACAGTTCATGGGGTCACAAAGAGTCGGACACGACTGAGTGACTTTCCCTTCCCATAGTATACAGTCTAGGATGGAAATATCTGAGGTGGCTTCTTCACTCAGATGTTGGCACCTGGCTGGAAGGGCTGGATAACCAGAGCTCACTGGAACTCTCTCTTCTCTCTCTTTCGCAGCCTCTCCACACACTGAGCTTGGGCTTCCTCACAACATGGCAGTCTCAGGACATGGACCCATTACCTGACACCCGGCTTCTTCTCGAGCAGGCATTCCAAGAGAGGATGTTGCTACTTATTCAAAGCTTAGGTGAGGCGTCACTTTTTCCGTATTCTGCAGGTGGGCAATCTCAGAACCAGGCCAGATTCAAGGGGAAAGGACTTTTATCCCCAACAGTGGGAGAGTCAAAGAATTTGTGGACACGCTTGCTCCATTACAGGGCGCTTCCTGCAGCCTCCACTGGCACATGGCACTTGCCTCACCATGACATGGAAACTGAATTGTTAACTTCACAGTCTTAGTCAACATTGCAATCCAGAGGGCAGCACAGAGCCCTCAGTAAATTTTTATTGAATGAATGAAAATTAGGAGGGTTTTCCCTATAGTTTAGATCTCCCCAAGTATTCTTAAGAAATGGAAATCAAGCCACCCAGAAATATTACCTGAATGAAATCACAAAATATTTTACTAAGGAAGGTACCATAGAAATATGGATATATTTATATTTATACATGTATAGCAGACATATTTTGTATACATATAATTATTATGATTTTTAGATATATGAGAGAACAGAAATAGTTGCTATAATTGAGTAACTCACTGTTTCTATAGTGCTTTCTATATGTACCGAACACTACACCAAGTCTTTCATAAGAATTGCCTCAGTATAGGAAGTTAAACTCTGTCATGAACTGAACTGTGTCCCCTTCAAAATTTGTCTGTTGAAGCCTCAACTTTCAGGACCCCAGAACGTGACTGTATCTGGAGAGATGGTCTTTAAGGAGGTATCTCAGTTAAAATGAGGTCACTGGGGCAAGCCCTCATCCAATATGACTGTAAAAAGGAAACTAAGGCATAGACAGACACCGAGGGAAGGGCCTGTGAAGACTCGGCGAGCAGACAGCCGTTTACAAGCCACGGAGAAGGGCCTCAGAGGAAACCAACCCTGTTGACACCTTGACATCGACTTTTAGCTTCCAGACCTCTGAGGGAAAAAAATGTCTATTATTTAAGCCACCCAGTTTGTGGTTCTTTGTTATGACAGTTCTTTGTTATGGCAGCCCTACCGAACTAACCCAAGGTCCCAGAAGCCGTGGGCAGTAATGCTATCAAAAAGGATGGACCCTCACCTCAGTGTTGGTCAAATGCCATGGAAATGATGGAAGGATAGTGGTTTTTACCTAGAAGCATGAGAGATGACAGCAGCCTGCTGAAGGAGACATTACATAGCAAAGGAAGATGATCCGAGCCATCTAGGCCCGGTGCGGAAGGAGCCTGCCAACATGGCAGTCCAGAGCAGAAGGAGACAGGAGCCGCGACTGAAAATCCAGGGTGCACCGATCCTGCACCTTTGCAAGAGGAGGGCTTGAGTTATTCTATCTGTCCAGCCAACAAACAGTGAACCTAGGCTGGAGGACTTGAGGACTTAAGAGTTTAATATGGAACAAAAATGTTTTTCCAATATAGTGGAGAACACTGCCTATAAAACTTGCAGTTATGAAAGAAGTAAGTTCGAAGTTTTACCTTGGATTGTAAAGCGCCAGAAAACCAACTTCCCCTTCCACAGCTCTAGGAGTCTCACCGGCCACCACCAGCCCCACTATTATTGCAAGCAGGGAGCCCCACTGCAANCTAGAAGCATGAGAGATGACAGCAGCCTGCTGAAGGAGACATTACATAGCAAAGGAAGATGATCCGAGCCATCTAGGCCCGGTGTGGAAGGAGCCTGCCAACATGGCAGTCCAGAGCAGAAGGAGACAGGAGCCGCGACTGAAAATCCAGGGTGCACCGATCCTGCACCTTTGCAAGAGGAGGGCTTGAATTATTCTATCTGTCCAGCCAACAAACAGTGAACCTAGGCTGGAGGACTTGAGGACTTAAGAGTTTAATATGGAACAAAAATGTTTTTCCAATATAGTGGAGAACACTGCCTATAAAACTTGCAGTTATGAAAGAAGTAAGTTCGAAGTTTTACCTTGGATTGTAAAGCGCCAGAAAACCAACTTCCCCCTTCCACAGCTCTAGGAGTCTCACCGGCCACCACCAGCCCCACTATTATTGCAAGCAGGGAGCTCCACTGCAAAGGGGAAGTGGAGGGGAAAATGAGATGATATCATGTCAGTTTCTGGCGGCTGTTATAAAGATCACCCGAAACTTGGTGGCCTGAAAATAGCAGAAATGTATTTTCTCACAGTACTAGAGCCCAGAATTCCCAAGTCAGTACCACTGGGTTAAAATCAGGGTATCAGCAGGGCAATGTTCCCTCTGAAGCTCCCAGGGGGGACTCTGTCCCTTGCCTCCTCAGCAGCTTATGGTGGCTGCTGACGTTCCGTGTGTTACGGCTGCATCACTCCAGTCTCTGCCTCTGCACCCACACTGCCTCCTGCCCTCTGTCTCTGTGCAAACCCCCCTCTGCCTCTTTCTAACAAGGACAATGACAATGGCATTTAGGGCCCACCCAGTAATCCAAGATCATCTCCCCATCTCAAAATCCTTAACTTTACCATATCTCCAAAGACCCTTTCTCTGTTTATAACATAGTTCACAAATATTTTAAAAATTACAAATTTTTATAACATATTCCATTTGGAACCATAAAGTAACATTTATACATTCGTAGGATTGCATGCTTTTATGTGTGTCTGACTCTTTGCAAACCTATAAATCCTAGCCCACCAGACTCCTCTGTCCATGGGATTCTACAGGCAAGAATACTGGAGTGGGTTGCCAAGCCATCCTCCAAGGGATATTCCTGACCTGGGGCTGAACCTGTGTCTCCTGCATTGGAGGGAGATTCTCTGCCACTGAGCCACCAGGGAGGCCTAGTTTCCAGGGATTAGGACCTGACATTTTAGGGGCTGTTACTCTGCCTACCACAGGCATCCTCTACCTCTGCCCAGAAAACAAGATGCCATCAGGCCTAGAAAGAACTTTTAATATATTTATATATACATATATATTTTTTTATATTTATTTGATATATTTATATATATATATTTGGCTGTGCCAGGTCTTAGTTGGGGAACGTAGGGGTTTTGATCTTCTTTACAGGATGGAAACCCTAAGTTGCAGCATATGGTTTCTAGTTCCCTGACTAGGGATAGAACCCGGGTCCTCTGCACTGTCTTAGTAACTAGACCTCTGGGAAGTCTTAATAACTAGACCAAGACCATTTCTGAGGCTGCTTGGGATGCCTACCTTGAGACAGACCTAGCATATATGTTTACATATGTGATTAGCTGAGCAACAAGTTGCTAATTTTTCTAATGATATGAATCTAAACATCTTTCATTTCTGTTATGTTCACATCTATCATCTTTTATTTATGTACGGCTGCAGGCTGGCTCAAGGAGGCAATTCAGAAGGCACGTTCTTCCAACACACCAAATACTCTCGGGTTTGCAAAGGGCTGTAAATTCTCCTGAATAAAGGGGTTGCAATCCTCTCCAGAGCACTCTTGAGATACACAGAAATTAAAGAGATGCCATGAATGGCCTGCACTCAGAGATCTGAAGCAGCAGGATGAAGAGGTGCATTAAGATTTCTGAATGCGCTGTGTCTGTTTGACTAAAGCTGGTACTTTGTTCTCCAGGAGCCTCTTCCATGTGTGGAGGTGGGTTATGTTTGTCAAAAAGATGACCTTGGGGAAGAAAAGAAGTCATGATTCTCAGGTCACGGTGGGAAGACGTGATGACAGACGCAAATGTCGACCAGGCTCCAGCCCCCAGCTCCTCTTTCTAATGAGGACCCCAGCAGACAGAAGCAGCCACAAGCCAGTCTCCAGAGGCAACAACTCGCCCAGACCTCTCCACCAGACCCCTCTGAAGGTCCTCATGGGCAGGTGGCCGCCCACAGCCTTCAGGGTTTCCTCCAAGCTGTGGCCTGCTCGTCTGGACCAGCTTCAGGCTCTCACGACCTCCCCGCCCAGACTTTCACTTTCTCAGTTCCTTTGATCATTGTGGAAATTCAAGCTGCCACAGTCAACCCTTTGTTCCTACAGTACGTTTAGGGGCCCAACTAATCTATAGCAGACAGCTCTTCCGATGCACAGGTCGGCTGGTAAGCTTGTAAACCAAGAGGTATTTCTCAAAGTCTGGTCCAAGACCCTCCTACATCAGATATATCTGAAGAGCTTTTAATATATATATTTATTTTTGTTTACAATGGTGGCACCGGGTCTTAATTGTAGCACTGGACCTTCAGATTCATTGCAACATGTGAGATCTTTAGCTGCAGTATGTGGGATCTAAGTTCCCTGATCAAACCCAGGCCACTTGCATTGGAAGCACAGAGTCTTAGCCACTGACCCACCGGGAAAGTCACCGCAGACCTTTTTTAAACAGCAGAATTCCTAAGGCCCTACTTCAAACCTATGAATCACAATCTCCAGTGATTCATCCCAGGATTCTGCATTATAACAAGCAGGCCAAGTGGCTCTTGCACACCAAAAAATATATATTTTATATATAAAATATTGCTAATATGGAAAGTATTGGTAATGATTGAAAACAGTAGTTCAGCATAATGTTACTAGTAGTATACACTATGAAATATTATATAGTACTGAAATGTCAGGTTTCATTTTCATAACATATATTTTATAATGCATGTTACTATTATTAAAGGGAGGCCTCCAAATCTCCAACTTTTAGGGGAGAGAGTTAAGTGTAGTCTGAAGTGGTCTGAGTACTGGCAATAGTTTATTTCCTTATTCTTTGGACCATCCCTGGTTACTTGTGACGTGTTACAGACTATGTGAAGACCTGGAGATAATTAAGAAAAATCTCTTGTCCTCATGGAGCATACACTTCAGTGTGAGCAATGAGAATGTGATAACAGTTCATACTTATCTGAGGCTTACTGAGCGGCGTCATTTCATTAACAACTGTGTAAGAGACAGACTCTTACTTAATTCATTATCCAGGCAAGAAAGTTGAGATTCAAAGAGCTTAAGCCCAAATGTCACAAACCCAGGACCCCCCACCTCTGTGTCATCCTGGTCCCCTTTCCTGAAAAATGGAAGCTGCTTGTGACCAGCAAGCACTCTGGAAGTGAAGGCTGAGGAGCCCATCAGAATGGCAGAAACCGTAAAGCGAGTGGGAACAATTCACACCATAAAGCCATTTTTGAACAATCTTGAAATTGGATCCATATTGTTCCACTGCTCAGGATTGGTCATTAGGAGGCAGAATTATTTCACTGCTCTACAAATGTGCAGACAAAGGCTTTATTCCTCCTGTTAGTACAAACAGCTCTGCTGAGACATCCTGACAGTCCCCATGTTCCCCTGTGGTATGTACAAGTTAGGCAATTTGATATTCAGAAGGGAGATGTAGGACTTGGACTGTGGAAGGCCTGAGGCAGGAGGAGTCCAGAGGTACTATCTGTGATTGTCATCAGTCTTGACATTAAGGGTCTTCCCTCCACTAGAGGAGAGGACTTCTCTTGTGGGTGCTGTACACCTGGGTCTGAATCGAGACATTATATTGCTCTCTCTTTTAACTCTTTACTTCCTAATATAGCAAAATTGCCAGTTATTATAAAATGCCATTTTTTTGTATTTTTGTAGGTGACTAAGGAAACCCCAGCAGCCCATGATTCTGAGGAAAAAGGCTATTGGGACTGTAAAATCATCATAAGGACTCAGTAAGGCTTCCCATCCTGGGAAGCAGGGTCCAGACACACCTGCCAGGCTCCCTTGTTGGAGTTGCTTATGACTCCTCCACTGTCAGACTCCCCGGAGTATCCTCAAAGCTCAGGACACACAATATCCCTGGACCCTTCCTATCTGAGCATCTCCTCTGATGCCCCATTACCACACCAAAAACCCTTGGACCAAACTATTTGGTATAAGAGACCCCTGTTCCCTGTCACCCTGCGAAACACCTTAGTATACAGTTGATCACACAGTTCTGACTCCTCCTGGCCCCAGCCACTGATCTTGCCTTTCTTTGTGTTAAGTCACCAGTCTGATGGACTCCCTGGTCTTGTTCACTTGATTGTTTTGTAACTGATGGCTTCCTGGAATATTGCTGTTCTAGACTGGTCTTCCTGACATGTTTCACTGTCTGAAACATGCCAAAGACGGCCACAGACTTTACACCCTGCCCCTCATCCTCTTCTGCGTGACCTTGGTAGAGGGTCCTCCAGACCCCAGTGCTCCAGTGGGAAGACAAAGCGAGACAGAGCCTCTTCTTCCCCCTGGGCTCCTGATTACTCAGTTCAACCTTCTTTCTTTCCCACTTCATTCTCATATTCCTTTGACTAGAAATACTTACATTAGTCACTGTTGGGTGGATGTTTGACATATTAACTAATAATACTCAAAATTGGGTCTTTGCAACAGACTGAATTGTGCCCCCTCCAACGAAGTTCATATGTTGAAGCTCTGAACACCAGGGTAACTGTATTTGGAGCTAGGGCTCTTAGAAGATAATTAAGGTTACATGAGGTCAAAAGGGTAGGATCCTAATTCGATAGGATCCTTGGCCTGAGAAGAAGAGGAAGATCTTGCTTGATCTGGATTGATCAATCTCTCTCTCTCTCTCTCTCTCTCTCACACACACACACACACACACACACACACACACACACCCCATATACACTGAAGAAGAGCCATGTGAGCACACAGAGAGAAGGCTGCCATCGAGAGGCCAGGAAAAGAGCTCTCACCAGAACCTGACTATATTGACATCCTGATCTCAGACTTACAGCCCATGTGAGAGAGAAACTTCCGTGGTTTAAGCCATCCCATCTACAAATGTTTGTTATGGTAGCCCAGGAAGACTAAGGAGATCTTGTTGTAAATTATCATAAAATAGCTCATCAATGTACACCATGATGGGTGCTATAAAGAAGGTAAACACCAAATGTATTCTTTGAATCAGTTCTAATGAGGTGGATGAAACTGGAGCCTATTATACAGAATGAATTAAGCCAGAAATAAAAACACCAATACAGTATAATAATGCATATATATGAAATATAGACAGATGATAATGATAATCCTGTATGCAAGACAGCAAAAGAGACACAGATGTATTGAACAGTCTTTTGGACTCTGTGGGAGAGGGCGAGGGTGGAATGATTTGGGAGAATAGCATTGAAAGATGTATATTATCATATGTGAAATGGATCACCAGTCCAGGTTCGATGCATGATACAGGATGCTCAGGGCTGGTGCACTGGGATGACCCAGAGGGATGGGATGGGGAGGGAGGTGGGAGTGGCGTTCAGGATGGGGAACACATGTATACTTATGATGGATTCGTGTCAATGTATGGTAAAACCAATACAATATTGTAAAGTAATTAGCCTCCAATTTAAATAAATAAATTTATATTTTAAAAAAAGAAGGTAAATATCAGCAATACTCGGTTAACCCAGCCCTGATGGCAGGAAGTCTTCCCAGAAGAATAAATCCTAAAGGATGAAAAGGGTAGAAAGTATCTCCAAAGGAGAAGTGGCCCATGTGTAAAACTCAGAAGATGAGAAAGACCACGGCTCCACTGGCTCTGCAAATATCTCACGATGGCAGGACAAGAGAGTAAAAACACTGGGTGCTGGGAGGCAGGGCTGGAGATACTAGCAGGGAAAGGCTCAGCAGGCCTTGCAGTGAACATTGGGTTGCATGTGTCCTTAAGAATTACAGTTGTTTTCTCAGGGAATATGCCCAGCAGTGGGATTGTTTAATCATAGTTTTTAGTTTTTTAATGAACCTCCATACTGTTCTCCACAGTGGCTCTATCAATTTTCATTCCCACCAACAGTGTCGGATAGTTCCTTTTGGGATGGGGGCAGGTAGGAGGGAGGCCCAGGAGAGAGAGAATACGTGTATACACATAGCTGGTTCACTTCACTGTGCAGCAGAAACTAACGCAACGTTATAAAGCAATTATACGCCAATTCCAGAAACTAAGGCCTTNAGGAGGGAGGCCCAGGAGAGAGAGAATACGTGTATACACATAGCTGGTTCACTTCACTGTGCAGCAGAAACTAACGCAACGTTATAAAGCAATTATATGCCAATTTCAGAAACTAAGGCCTTGCAGGCCACGTTAAGGAATCTGAAATCTATTTCGAAAGCAAAGAGAAAACACCTGAAGAGTTTTTTCTTTCTTTCTTTTTTTTGTACAGGAACTGACACAATAGGAGATATATTTTTAGAAAGGTCACAAGAAGGAGCAACATATCCATGTCAGGGGTGTCTTCAAAAACAACAATATTAATTCAACTAACATTTATTAAAAACCTATTATAGATCAGGAACCATTCTGGGTATCAGGGATACAGAAGTGAACAAAACAGGCCACAACCCCACCCTCCATAGCACCAATATTCTGACACGGTGATACAGGTTGGAAATAAGTAAAGAAGCATATAGTATGTCAGATGACAATTAGAGTCCAGGACGAGTGTGAATGGGCAGAGGTGGGAGGTTATACAGAACAATAAGAGGAGGACTTGTTAATAAAATGACATGTGAGCAGAGACCTGAAGGAAGTGAGGAATGAGCTGGAGGAATATGAGGTCAGGCCATCCCAGGCAGAGGGAAGAGCAAGAGCAAAGAGCAGGCCTGTCCCAGCAATGGCTGGGAGACCAGCGCACTCAGAGCAGCAGGAGGAGACAGGAGAAGAGGAAGCGAGGGGGCCAGAGAGGCCAGCTCTGTGCCCTTAGCGGATGTGCTCAAAGCCCTGAATTCTTGCCCTTCCAGAGCATAGCTTAGGCTCAGGGAGACACGTACAAGCTATAAACTCTTAACCATCTATATGCCACACTTTGTTACCCGGACCCCAAAACAGCTCCTTTTGGATCTAGTTTCTCTTGTGCAGTTCTGCCAGCTACCAAACACACTCCCTCAACTGAATTTTTCACAAGAAATAAGTCGGGTTTTATTCCTACTCCTCTAACCAGAAGGATTTAAACCCAATCTAAAGAGCCCAGAGCAAATAAGTACTAAACCATCACTTCATCTTTTTCCTGTGCACAAAGTTCATTCTCTACCCCCAGGCCCACACTCATACTCCCAATTTTGTTACCATCTGAGAATCGAGACAAATACTTAAAGGAAAGAGTGGAATTATCAAAGTAACAGTATATGACAGGTTTTGAATTGGCAAAATAAAAGGTTATTTGTCCCCCAAACCCCAGGGCTTCCACGTGACCAATATCAGAAGGTGAATTTTAACCAAATCCTTGATGAAATAAGAAAAAAGAAGGGAAAAGGTAGTGGATTTCTGTGAAATTAAATTTTTTCAATTTAAATTTAATTTGGGGATCCATGTTGATTAGCTACTGTCACAAATACCAAATATCTTGGTGGTTTAATGCAATAAAAGTTGTTTTCTTACTGTGCAGGAAATTAAGCTACTGTATCTGTTCTCAAAACCCACCTTTTATACTCAGCTTTACAATGCTGGAGCTGGAATTCCATGAACCTCATTATGCTTTGATGGCTGTTTCCTGAAGTTGCCATTAGTAGAGGGTCCCAGAAAGGGGCTGCAAAACTGTAGGAGGAGTAAGAGATGTGCTCCTTTCTAGGCATGTTTGGGATTTCAGCTCTGTTGTTCATGTTTTTGTAAGTTGCTTTGTTTGTTACACTCATCAGTGTCACCTGAGCACCATTTCTTACCTGGCGGCAGCAGCTAGTTGTAGAAGCAGTTGGTTTCCAGTTTTTTCCCTCTTTTCAAGAGTGAACTTCACCAAGATCCCAGAGGTATGCGAACCACACTGCAGGCCAGTGTCCCTTCCTCAAAAGTCAGTTATAGCTCCACTCTCACTCACTCAGAATCCAGGAAAAATACTGTAGGTCGACTGTGGCCTTCTAGACGGCCGTGTGCGCACCCTTCTGTTACCTTGAAATTCAGCCATCTTCAGGGCATCGGGTCTTCTGTGGGACGCTCAGCACCTGTGCCAAACATGGGGCACGAGAGCCGAGAGGATTGTGGGAGTCTTTAAGGGCCAGGACAGCCAACAGCAAACTTCCCTTTGGCTCCATCCCCTGAGCCGGTCTAACTGCAAGGGACTCTGGGAAATGTAGTCTGGTTGTGGCTGGTGGCTGAATGTAGGGCAATCACTGCTGCAATGTCCTTACAACAGTTGAATGTTTTAAAAAAAAATCCTTTCATAACTTAGAGTAAGAGTAGATGACAGACCTGGAAAAATTAAAGGTTACTTGGATTCCCAGGTGGCTCATTGGCGTCCACCTGCCAATGCAGGAGACACAAGAGATTCAGGTTCAATCCCTGGGTCAGGAAGATCCTCTGGAGGAGGAAGTGACAACCCACTCCAATATTCTTGCCTGGAGAATCCCATGGATCAGAGGAGCCTGGTGGGTAAATTCTGTAGGGTTGCAAAGAATCAGACACGACTAAGCACACACAGCCAAAACGTTTACTTGCCCCCCAAACCCTAGAGCTCAGTAAGTCAGCAAAATTCAAAGGGCTGAGAACCACTGTTTCTTGCTAATACAGGTGGCCTCAGATGCCTTCTTCATGCTCCTATCAAGTGGTGTCCTGAATCTGTTCATGCTCATCTCCAAGTTGCACTCTTTCCTCTGAACACAGCAGTGCCCAAAGCATCTCTCACGCTACTGGATGGAAAACCTATATGTCTCTCTTGATTCCTAACACCAGGGTTATAATTGTTGTCCAGTGATTTAGCTTATTACAGGTTCCAGA
This sequence comes from Raphicerus campestris, assembly GCA_006410735.1. Taxonomy (NCBI): domain Eukaryota; kingdom Metazoa; phylum Chordata; class Mammalia; order Artiodactyla; family Bovidae; genus Raphicerus; species Raphicerus campestris. The sequence goes on from SJYW01018089.1 coordinate 339,680, forward strand.
TGAGTGTTAAAACTGGAACAGCACTGGCCAGATGTGTTGAGTTCTCTAGAAGACATTTTCTATTTTTAAAAAGGAAAAAAGAAAGAAGAATGCCATAGTTTAGAATAGTCTCTAAGTTAGTTTTGGCATTCTCCTCTTTTCTGCTGTGCTGGTTGCTGTGTTCATGCTGCAGTTGTGTCTGACTTTTTTCGACCCCATGGACTATAACCCGCCAGGTGGAAATACCATGGAAGAATATTGGAGTGGGTTGCCATTTTCTTCTCCAGGGGATCTTCCTGATCTAGGAATCGAACCTACATCTCTTGCATCTCCTGCATTGCAGGCAGATCTACTACTGGGCCACCTGGGAAGCCTTGTTAAACTTACTTTCCAGATAGTTGGATAAGTTAATATAATCACACTTGGCTCTTTCATGGATCTTTGCCAACTGTGAAATGTCTTGCATGAATCTCTACTTAACCATAAATTACTGTTGAACCCATATCAGGAATAGATCACTGTAAAAGTCTAGGTCATCTGACCTTTAGAAGGCAATTCTGATTAGAAGACCCTCTTAGGATAGCATCCTCTTGCCTACAGAATAAAAATAAGTTTAACCTTTGGTGCTATTTCTATTTTTAAAAAATATAATAATTGAACTAGACGCTTTCAGAGTGAATAGATAGAGCCCTTGTAATTAGTGTAGGAAGAATTTTCTAAACCCAAGTCAGGACTGCAGGAGTAGAGAGACAGTTAATAGTCTCTCTCTCTCTTATAATATTCATAACAAAAATATTTAAAAGGAGAAACATCATGCCAGCAGTGTTTTTTAAGACAACTTTTTTTTTTCTTTTTTCTGTAACTCTTGCAAATCCAAGGTAAGCTAAACTATGCCTATCATAAGACTATCTTAAGTTCCAGTTGCCTCANACTGTCCAATTAGTTATAACCACGGTGATCACATCACCTATTTCACACATGACTCTTGGGGGCTTGCCCCTGTGAACTGGGGTGATTCCCATGGGAAAAGGAGGAAGTGATGCATGGTCACTCGCCAGTGAACAGAGTAGATGTTCCAGAACTCGCCACTGGATGGATAAAGATGTTTTTCTGCATGTCCCGCTCTTTTTTGTTAGATCTGAGCACCTGTTTCTCTCCTACTAACCAGCTGAGCTAGAGATTTCTCCTCTAGAAGCATAGACAATAGGTAACTATAGCAACTGGCTGTACAGCTAATTGCTCTAAAACATTACCCAGGGGTTAAAAAGCCAGGGAGACAGTGATTCCCTATGTTCAACTGGAGTATTAGTCCACAGCTAAAGTGAGTTTTCTTGTCTCCAGGACAGTCAATGTTTTACCTTTTAAAAGTAAAGTGTGTGTGCCACAATTCTCTCTGAAAGCCCAGGCACTGAAGTGGGTCCAGCAGATGCAATTTTAAACAGACTCAACCTTTTATCTTCCAGGTCCAAGGCTTGGCTAGGTCTCAGTTGCCTCTAATCTTTTTTGTCATCTTGGTTTCAGCTACCCACCATTTCTAGGAGCGAGTTGATGAGGAAAGACACAGGTTCAATAATATCACCTTTAGCTCTGATAAGACAGCATTCCCTAGGGACCCCCACAACTGTCTAGTGATTAAGACTCCAGGTTTCCACTCCAGGGTGCATGGGTCCTGATCCCTGGCAGGGAAACTAAGATCTCACATGCCACATAGCACAGCCAAAAGAAAAATTTTTAATAAATTTTAAAAGACAGTATTCAAATGTGATCAGTTCATCCCCCAAAGCTTCAACCACAAGTGCAGGCATCCCAGAACCTTTCTACCTAATGATCTCTTTTCTCACTCACTCACTCTCACCTGAATTCACCGAATTTACATAAGGACAATAGCCTTCCCTCTCTCTGTTTTAAAGCTCACATCCAATTGGAGTGACTCATTTTGGAATCACTGGGATAAGGAAACAGACATAACCCAGGGCTCTATGGTCTCATGTCCTCTCTCACCAATCATTTGGGAGACAACTGAGTGATAACCATACGCATGCTGGAGCCAGGCTGCCCAGGCTCAAAGTGCTACTCCTTTCTAACTCTTTACCTTAGACAAGTTATCCATCTCTCTGAGCCTCAGTTTCCTGATCATTAAATGAGCTAATATACCTAAGTGCTTACAGCTGTGTAGTTGATGGCTATTATTACTAATACTGTAATAAAAATCTGGCCTGAAAGGCCACCTAGGGTTAGCCTGTGACAAAATGCAAGGGCAGTCCTCTCCGTTCTTCATTCAGGGCATCCTGCTCTCCTGCCGCTTTATCGCATCTATCTGGGAGTCTCATGGAAACTTCCCCCATCAGGCCCCAGAACCCAAGGTCACCTCACTCTCTGAAACTGCTGACTCTGAAAGAGAGGTAGNAGGCATCCTGCTCTCCTGCCTCTTTATCGCATCTATCTGGGAGCCTCATGGAAACTTCCTCCATCAGGCCCCAGAACCCAAGGTCACCTCACTCTCTGAAACTGCTGACTCTGAAAGAGAGGTAGTTCCCCTAGCCTTGAAAAAAAAAAAACCCTCAATGTCTTGTTTCCTAAGAGTTTTTTCTACTGTTTCTCTAATAACATCCATGCATCTAGTTAATTGGATTATACCAGTTTACTGGGTTTCCCGGGTGGCTCAGTGGTAAAGAATCACTTGCCAGTGCTGGAGACACAGGATACATGGGTTTGATCTCTGGGTCAGGAAAATCCTCTGGAGAAGGAAGTGGCAACTCTCTCCAGTACTCTTTCCTGGAGAATCCCATGGACAGAGGAGTGTGGTGGGCTACAGTCCATGGGGTCACAAAGAACTGGACACAACAGAGCATGCACACACGCACAGTTTACTAATTATCACCTAAAGCTGTCCCCTGCCCTCCATACTCACTACAACTGTCTGAGTTGGGACCCTCTCATCTCTCACCTGGACCATGACTCTCTTCCCGACTTGGTTATGCTACCAATTTTGGTCTGATATCCATAGAGCTAGCATAATGGTTTACTCTAGAAAGTTGATTTGACTACAGATGAAATATTTTTCCAGGGGCTTCCCTGGTGGCTCAGATAGTACAGAGTCTGCCTGCAGTGCAGGAGACCCAGGTTCCATCCCCAGGTCAGGAAGATCTCCTGGAGAAGGAAACAGCAACTCGTTCCAGTATTCTTGCCCGGAAAACCCCATGGATGGAGGAGCCTTGAGGGCTACAGTCCATGGGGTCACAAAGAGTTGGACACAACTTAGAGACTCCATTTTCACTTGAAATATTTTTCCAGATAAAAAATTTTGAAAGCTCCCTTTTTCCCATAAGGTATATTCCAAAGTTTTGTCTGCATAGCCCAAAAGCCCCCTGCTGACCTCTACCTACTAATGTCTGATCAGTCTAATCTCTGATCACTCCACTTACCCTACCATGGTACACTTTAGCCACAGAAAGCTACAAGTGTGGTGTTGTTACTTCCAGCTGGAGTATCCCAGTCTTCCAGCCATCCACCTAACTAACTCTTACCCATTTTTCATGATCCAACTCAGCAGATATCTCCTCTAAAAGCAATCAGTGTTTCCCCCTAGAAATAATCCATTGCACTCTCCTCCCTGTTGACTTCATACAACATACAGGACAAACCACTCTAAATATTCGTTTTCTAGACTGTCCCCACTTTTTTAAAACCACTTTATTGAAATATGGTTGACATGTAAAAATACAGAAAACTTATATAACTCAACAGCCAGATTTTAAAATGAGCAAAGGACAAAGACATGCTGAATAGCATGGGGAACTCTACTCAATATTCTGTAATAATCTATAGGGGGAAGAATCTGGAAAAGAATGGTATATGTACAATGGAATCCCTTTGCTGTACACTTGAAACTAACACTACATTGTAATCAACCATAACTCAATATAAATAAAAATTAAAAAAATAAATGGTCAAAGGACCTGAAAAGACATTTCTCCACAGCTGACATAAACTTGGCCAAAGGTACATAAAAAGGGACTCATCAAGCAAATGGAAACAAAAACCCCCGTGAAATATCACTTCATTCCTGTTAGGATGGATATTTCTTAAAAAGAGGTAACAAATGTTAGCAAGGATTTAGGAGAAAGGGGACCCTGGTACCCTGTTGGTGGGAATGTAAATCGGTACTGCCATTATGGAAAACAGCATGGAAGTTTCTTCCCTCCTGTACTGGAAACTCTTCGAGGTCAGGAATTATGTTGCATCAGTCTTATTATTTTCCTCAGCACCAACCCCAGAAAAGGGTATGAGCTATAATAAACACTGGACAAACAAAGGAATCAGGGAGGGGGGAGGAGAGCGTTATCCTTTACACACAGCTGTAATAGTACTATCCTGGGCCTCCCTGGTGGTTCAGGGGTAAAGAATTCGCCTGCCAAAGCAGAAGACACAGGTACGATCCCTACACCAGGAAGAATCGCTGGAGAAAGAAACGGCAACCCACCTCAGGATTCTTGCCTTGGAAATCCCATGGACAGAGAAGCCTGGTGGGTTACAAGTTCATGGGGTCACAAAAGAGCTGGACACAACTAGAGCTGAGCAACTAAAACAACAACAAATCATGGTACTGTAACCCTATCGATAGACTTTATCTCTGGATACGTTCCCCAACATTGGAATGTGCTATATAGGTTTATCTATGCATGCTCATCCTTGTTACTATGGAACTAACAATTCCATTATGGCTGAGTGAGAGGTTTCAGCAGTCTTTGACTAGGGACAAAACCAACTGGCTCCACTCTGGAAGGAAATTCTATTCTTGGCCCCCTCATCAGCATCACTCACTCCCCAGCTGAGCCCAGAGCCCTGAAGGAGGTCAGCTTGCAGCCCAGCCCGGCAGTGGGACTGAGAAATGGAAGAACAAGTCTTCTCCACCCCACCATGAAACTGAAAAAGCACATGCGTTGCATGCACGTGGATGGAAATCTTCTTTCCTGCATCCTTCCCTTCTCTTCTTCTTTCCTTCCTCCCTTCTCCTAGCACATTCGCAAAGGAGGTGCTAGTGTAAACTTGAACCTACCTGTCAACGTTGGTGGTTGATTCCCCTGCTAATTAACTACAAAAGCCTTCAAGACGCACACCAACCTCAGAGAGGGTGCATCACTTAATTACTATAAAACAACCCCACAGGTTAATGCATGCTTGATCTCAAAGGAGTGGCGGTGATCATTGTGTTATTTATATCAACTGCACAGTATGAAACAAGAACAGAGAATTCAGGCCTAGAAATACGACACAGGTCTGAGTTAAGGGAATGTCCACACCCTTGCCTCCTCCTACTGCTGCTGCTGCTAAGTCGCTTCAGTCGTGTCCGACTCTGTGCAACCCCAGAGACGGCAGCGCACCAGGCTCCCCCGTACCTGGGATCCTCCAGGCAAGAACACTGGAGTGGGTCGCCATTGCCTTCTCCAACTACCACTCCCCAAAACTTGGGCTACCATGTTGCTATAGACTGAAATTTTAGACCAAAAATAAATTATTTTGTGTTTTTTCTATTAAAATGCAAATACCATGTATGATAGATCACATATCAAACCATGATCAATCATTTATGCCTCAGATATATCTAGATACATTTAGACATTTTTCTGTGGCACTGGTGTTCCAGTGCCTCAAAGAATTGAAAGAGAGTAGCTGGAGCTGAATAGTTGGGGCAGGTCACCATCAAGGGTGGAAAACAAGTCAAAAGAGGAATGTTGTTCCTGCAGTTGTTTAGTTACTAAGTCGTGTCTGACTCCTTGCAACCGCAGGGACTATAGCCCGCCAGGCTCCTCTGTCCATGGGATTCTCCAGGCAAGAATACTGGAGTGGGTTGCCATTTCCTTCTCCAGAGCAATCTTGCCAACCTGTGTCTCCTGCATTGGCAGGAAAATTCTTTACCACTGAGCCACCAGGGCAGCCCAAAAGAGGAATGAGGGACTAAGAAAGCAAGCCTCACCTATTTCATATTTGAACCTCCTGCCTAGCATTGAGAGAATTGTGGACAATCGTGTGGAAATAAGAGGTTGAGGAGTCTGACTGTAGCTGGCATTCTATTCTGCAGGGTTGATTTAATGAAATTTTCTGCCTCTGATTTTTGCATCACTAGCATCCCAAGAATGAAGCAGCATGATTTCCAACTCGGGGTTTCACTTTATACAGTATATCTGCTTCTGACAAGCTCTGGGTAAATAATTTTTCATAAGTCAAATCGTAACGCAGGTATTCCAGGAGAGAATTAGAGAGGAGATCACCCGGAACAGTGAAAATGTCTTGACCGTTTTGTACAAATGCTTGCTTTTCTACATCAGGCTTGCTTGTGAAATACACTTACTGTGTGTTCGCCCCTCTCTCTGGAAGGCAGACTATTTAGAACTCTGTGATGACAACTGATTTAATTTACAAAATGCCTGTTCAGACGGGTAAGGATCTGCAGGAGCTTCCTGATGATCTCATGGTGCTTCTACAGGATGCATAGAGTAAAGAGGACCACCCCCAGACTGCTAAAAGAGCTGTGCGTCTGTCTGATAAGTTAGTCAAGAAATGAGCAGTCTCTTCTGCGAAACAGAGAGAATGCCAAGTACTAGGTAAGAGACTTCTTTTAACTACAGGCTCTTGTAGTGAGAACAACTGACAAAAAGTATGTATATTTGAACAAAAGGCTCGTTTCATGGAAAAGGTTATTAGAAACTCAAGAAGAATGATGTGTCTCATTGTGNCGCTTCTACAGGATGCATAAAGAGGACCACCCCCAGACTGCTAAAAGAGCTGTGCGTCTGTCTGATAAGTTAGTCAAGAAATGAGCAGTCTCTTCTCCTGCGAAACAGAGAGAATGCCAAGTACTAGGTAAGAGACTTCTTTTAGCTACAGGCTCTTGTAGTGAGAACAACTGACAGAAAGTATGTATATTTGAACAAAAGGCTCGTTTCATGGAAAAGGTTATTAGAAACTCAAGAAGAATGATGTGTCTCATTGTGGTAAATGAGGTCAGACACTCAACCTGCTTCCGACGTGGGTCAACAATCTTAAGCATGTTGTGAATGGAAAAGCACACTCTGTATCTCATCAGCTTACCTGGGTTTGTACAAGACGATCCTTTCATTCAGTAAGGAATATAATAGGCTTTTTAGGCAGCACCTTGGGGACAAAGTGAAGCATGCCCCCAGAGAACTTGGGAACAAGGGTGCCCACCAAAAGGCAAGCCAAACAGGTCAACACTGAGTGGGACAAAGCAGAAAGTCTACTGAGTTCTTTCTGAAGCATAATCGATGATACCGGCACCGTGAGACCTTACCTTGACCCAGAAGAAGTATTCCTCAAAGCTATCTGCATCCTTTTGCTTTGAATCTTTGGTCAACAGTCTGCTGATTGATAACGCAGCTCAGTGCCTGATAAAGGGGCCATCCAGGCACAGGCAGNGGTCAACACTGAGTGGGACAAAGCAGAAAGTCTACTGAGTTCTTTCTGAAGCATAATCGATGATACCGGCACCCTGAGACCTTACCTTGACCCAGAAGAAGTATTCCTCAAAGCTATCTGCATCCTTTTGCTTTGAATCTTTGGTCAACCGTCTGCTGATTGATAACGCAGCTCAGTGCCTGATAAAGGGGCCATCCAGGCACAGGCAGGAGTTCTCTGTCATTGTAAATAATCACATTGGCATTCTAGTTTATCCATCCATCTCATGTGAACTGATTTAGTGAGTAGCCATCACTTTAAATCTGGTTAATTCTAAGTATACCGATAAAGCCCAGTTTCTGTAGCCCCATAGACAGTGGTACATTTACAAAGCTGCTGCTATACAATACCAAGAAGATTTTCTAAGGCCTTATCCTTTTGTTTGCCATTAACCTTTTTCCATTCTTTCACCATTGCTTAAAAGGTAAATTTCCCCTAATGGTTTGATTCATAAGCAGTATCTATACAATACCCAAAATGCTAGTTGATCATAGACTTAGAGAATGAACTCATGGTTACCAGTGGGGAAGGTTGGGGGGAAGGGATAGCTTGGGAGTTTGGGATGGACATGGACACATTGCTATGTTTAAAATGGATAACCAACAAGGACCTACGNCAAGAAGATTTTCTAAGGCCTTATCCTTTTGTTTGCCATTAATCTTTTTCCATTCTTTCACCATTGCTTAAAAGGTAAATTTCCCCTAATGGTTTGATTCATAAGCGGTATCTATACAATACCCAAAATGCTAGTTGATCATAGACTTAGAGAATGAACTCATGGTTACCAGTGGGGAAGGTTAGGGGGAAGGGATAGCTTGGGAGTTTGGGATGGACATGGACACATTGCTATGTTTAAAATGGATAACCAACAAGGACCTACTGTAGAGGACAAGAAACTCAGCTCACTGTGAAGCCAGAATGGGAGGGGATTTGGAGGGAGAATGGATACCTGTATATGGATGGCTGAGTCTCTTTGCACTCCACCTGAAACTATCACAACATTGTTAACTGGCTATACTCCAATATAAAATAATGTGTTTTTTTAAAGAACTATTTTATCTCTTTGAATTGTGAAATGAAAAATCCAGTAGAAATGGTTATTTAGCAGCAGAGACAGAGGTGCAAGGCTAGACTTGAGGTCAACAGTAACACCTGAGGATAAACTTTTTAGTGCCACAGACCCCTTTAAAGGAACCTGAGAAAAGCTCTGAGTCCCCTCTCCATTAAAATGCACAATCACAAGATTTGGAGTTTGGGGTCCATGAATCCTAGATACAGACTGCTACTTAAGAAGCGTGATCTCATGCAAATCTGTCATTTTATAGATGAGGAAACTGAGGCTTTGTGGAGGGAAATGACTAACCTGAGTTGACATAGCTAGTTACAGGAAGAAACAGAATTAGGTCTTTAACATCTTCAAACCAACACTCATCTAACCAACTTTTCCCACCATATAACAAGTCATATTGACATCAAGCAGATGCAGCAATAATGTTGAACCAGCCGGTTCATGCTGCTTGGATACCATCCTTTCTTGGGACATGAGAAGACTCCAACCAGACTCCTCACTCACCGACCCCCATTCTCTAAGCCAAGCTGCACTAAGTCATCCGGCTCTTGAGTCTTTATTCTGCTCTTTTAAAATGGGAGCTGAGGGACTTCGCTAGTAGTCCAGTGGTTAAGAATCCTCCTTGCAATGCAGGGAACAAGGGTTCCCCTGGTTGGTAAACTAAGATCCCACATGCCATGGGGCAACCAAGCGACAACTACTGAGCCCACACACCGCAAGACGCAACTAAGACTCCACACAGCCAAATAAATATGTTTTTAAAAATGGGACCTTGAAGGGGACTGACCAACCCATTCTGGAGAAGATTCCAGAAGTTATCAGTGTTTCCTCCTGCAACATGCAAGCTCTGGGTTTGCCCAGTGATTTCAATCAAACAAATGTGAAATCATGGAAAGAAAATAGCCAATTTATCTGAATTAACTAGTCTGGTCAATGAAAACACTCCATCTGAGGGGCCCAGGAAGGTTTCTCCTAAAGCAATCTCTCTGCAAACTATTAACTAAAAATTCGATGATGTTTTATATTTCATAAAGTNCGTAGCTCAGTTGGTAAAGCCCCTGCCTCAATGCAGGAGACTCAGGTTCGATTCCTAGGTTGGAAAGATCCCCTGGAGAAGGAAACGGCAACCCACTCCAGTATTTTCGCTTGGAGAATCCCATGGACAGAGGAGCCTGGCAGGCTACTGTCCATGGGGTCACAAGAGTCGGACATGACTTAGCGACTAAACCACCATTGCCAGCGAAGTGCTTTCAGGTAATATGCCACCTGAGGGAAGAAAAATTAAAGGGAGAGAAGGATTAGCAAATCCTTCACGTTAAATGCTTCATTTCCAAAACAACTCTGAAATAAAGACCTTTCTAACTCGTAAGGAATCGGATTCAGAATGGCTAAGTATTTTGCACAAAGTCACACAGTAACTAGCGGAGCCAGGACTCGGATTCTGATATCTGATACAATCTTGTTTTCTAGATGACAAGTTGAGGTTCTAAGAGGTTATGTCATTCCTTTTTTTCATTCCTAAGTTATGGTTCTTGCATTTGAACTCACAACTTTAGATCCTAAAGCAAGCCTTTCATCCCGTTGAGTCAATGTTTCTCAACATTCTCTACAAGCACCCAAATGGGAATCACCTGTTTGCTCCATTTTTGAAAAATATAGGTCTTGAGTGAGAATTCTTAAAGTGTGGCGCTTGGACCAACAGCTGAGAAGATGTGTATAAGAGACAGGAAGTGTGCAGGGTCCAGTGGAAAGGAAAACATGGGGCCCNACCCAAATGGGAATCACCTGTTTGCTCCATTTTTGAAAAATATAGGTCTTGAGTGAGAATTCTTAAAGTGTGGCGCTTGGACCAACAGCTGAGAACACTTGTATGAAATGCAAGATTTCAGACACCACCCAGGACCTACTACATCAGAAACTCTGGGTGTGGGCGTCAGGAATCTGGGTTTTAAGTCCCCCGGGTAACTCTGATGCCTTTTTGAGAACCATTCACTAACGGCATGCTTTCCCCTAACCCCTCCCCAAGGCAACTCATTTACACCTGAACTTTTTCTAGATAGAACAGTCCTAACACATGTAACCTCACCTTAAAAAGCAGTAACAGGTATTCAGCATTTGATCTAAGTCCGTCATACTTTACAAGGCTCCAAACGTTGTGGCATTTGATTCTACCGCCTAATTTCATTGTAGTATCTTTTCCCCAAACACGACCAGAAATCAGAGAACTCGAGAATCTGCTGAGAATCACGGCCATAGAGAATAGATTGGTGGTGTCAGTGGGAGGGTTTTGGGGAGGGATGGAGTGGCAGGTTGGGATTAGCAGATGTAAGCTTTTATATACAGAATGTAGAAACGACAGGATCCTACTGTATAGCACAGGGAACTATATTCAACATCCTTTGATAAACCATAATGGAAAAGAATATCTTAAAAAAGAGTTTATATATATATATGTATATGTATAACAGAACCACTTTGCTGTACAGCAGAAATTAACACATTGTAAATCAACTATAATAATAATTTTAAAAATCTATCTGCTGAATGAACTCCACCCTGAATGTGTTCTCAGAGATTGTTCCTAATGAAGAGGAAAAAGATGCCCAACATTTATCATTTGCTTAGGAAACTTTCACTACTCTGAACAGAATTTTTAATGGTGATGTTTACATGACTTTGAGCAAACTCCAGAAGACAGTGAAGGAGAGGGAAGCCTAGCATGCTACACACAGTCCATGGGTAACATAGTAGGACACGACTTAGTGACTGAACAACAAACAGATTAGAAAATAGAGTTTCCTCCAAGAGAACCCACCAGTGTAGACTGTAAGGCTTTGTTTCAGAGCTAAGCTTGCCCATGTGATGTTGATGTGTGGGCCTTTCATAGTATGTCTTGGTGGGTGGTTCGTTTTATGACACTAAATGTTCTTCTCAAGCAGGTGGTTGGCTGGATAGACTAAAACTAATTAGTTTGTTCTTGGAGAAAAGTGAGCTTTATTTCAGATGTGTCCAGGTAGGTTATTTGCTTGAATTACACGCGCGTTCTAACAAGGAGTGACAATGTGTTACCCTTCCTGGAGTCTGCTGTATTTTATCATGGAAAACACAATCAGCAGTACCAAATGCAAGTATAATATTCCCTGGTTAAACCAACCCCATCCTGCATCTCCCGTGTTACTGCTCAGCAATTGAATTTGCCTGCGATCCCGCTGCGGGCTGCGCTTTCCCGAGGAATGGTGCAACACTGCCACCGTGTGGTCTCCAGGTGAAAATGGCTGAGGCAAAAATAATACCCGTCCGCATTGAAAAGGCTGCACTGCTTCCAGAGTCTCCCAAGAGGCTTAGCCTTTGCGTTTGCGCGTAGAATTCAGATGCAAGAGGACAGATGAGGGCTTTCTTTGGGTGGACACAAAACATTAATCAGAAAGTGAGGCAGTGCCTGAGTAATCAGGTACCCCCAGGAATTCCCATTTTCAATTCTCCTTCAATTCATTCTGTTCTCTTCCCACCCTGTCCCTTTCTTGTTGGTAGCTTTTATTTGACTACAGCTTAATCAATTTCCATGCCATTCCTAAATCTCAGCTACTGGTCATTTAAGGTTCCCCCCTCCTCAAATTCAAAGCATAGATCTCACCCCTATTATGTTTCTCCAGGTTTCACCAAACCTTCATCCAACCATTAGGAACCAACTCATCCTGGTCTGTAAGAGGGAAAAAAGAAAGAGATGGAAAAAGATGCGAGATTCCAAAAACTCACAATGATCAGTCCAGCAGTTGACTTACCTGCTCTTGGACATTTCTTCTCTCTTTATTAATTGTATAGGAGTTTTTAGTTAGTATGAATATCAGAGACTCACAAACCATCTTAAACTTTCAAAGAAAAAAAAGAATTATTTTTCTAAATGAATTAAAGCCATAGCTGAGGAAGTTGATTTACCCGAAAAGAACAATCTCCAAAGCTTGCACAAGCGCACCTTCAGGGTTCCAAGAACATATGGTTTCTTACAATTAACTAATACAAACTGAGGGTGTCAAGCACACTTCTGATGAAGAAAAATCTGGTTACCCTTTATTTTTATAGTTTCCCCGTATTATTAATGGCCCTACTGCATCCTAGGCCCTGACTAGGCCCTCTGTGTCCGTGCTGTTTCTAATTCCCAGGTTAGAAATAGCAGTTTGCTTTTTTTCCTACATGCCTCTTTCAAAACTACACACAAGCATACACATATACACACACACAGAGTTCTTGTCTGGAAACCTTATTTGCAGCAGTGATGAAGAATCTCTTTTGCTCCTATAGTATGGCTGACAGCTTTAGTGTTTCCTCCTTTTAAAAAGTTAAATTCAAAATGGCTTTTATCTTTGTTGCTGGAGATGAGTTGACATTTAATGTAAAATGAAACATTTAGCTGCCTCTATGAAGGCAGAGTGGGGGGTTTTCTAAGAGAATACGCACATTTGTTTGTCAAATCTGCTGGCCAGCAGCTTTGGTTAAATCAAGTTTAATCCTCCCAGCTTATCCTCACCTCACCTGAAGCAACTGGGAAGTTTTCCCCCACATTCCTTCCACCCTGAGAGGTGCTGTCTCCTGCAGACGTGTGTATCAACAGGGAGCTTACGGAGAAAGCTGGGAATGTTCATTCCAAGAGAATGAAAAGCAACGTAACACCATAGAAAGGAACGGAACTGAATCTGTTGTAGTGAGGTGGATGAACTAGAATCTGGGATAGAGAGTGAAGTCAGAAAGAGAAAGACAAGTATCATATATTAACGCATATAATATGGAATCTAGAAAAATGGTACTGATGAATCTATTTGAAAGCAGGAATAGAAACGGAGACACAGAGACCGGACACAGTGAGGGAAGGAGAGGCTGAGACGAACTGGGAGAGTAGCAGCGTCATATATACACTATCATGTGTAAAATAATGCATGGGAAGCGGCTGTGTAACACAGGGCGCTCTGTGATGAGCTCGGGGGTGGGAGGGAGGCTCAAGAGAGAGGGAGATATGTATACTTAGAGCCGATTCATGTTGTACAGCAGAAACTAACGCAACACTGTAAAGCAATTATCCTCCATTTAAAAAAAAGTATTTAAAAATTAAATTAAAAAAAAAGAAAAACATAACATGCAGCCACACTAGGAGGATCAGTATTCACTTACACTATATTCAGATGCACAAAGAGACTTTTTATTTCTCTGTTTTGAATGGCTTCCCTCAGGACTTCAACCAGCTGATGGCAGAAGAAAAAAATGAAATGTCTACCCGGCCTAGCAACGTAGTCTTGGTTGGAATCCCATCTCAGCTGGGCTGGCTTGGATTCGTGCTTACTGTTTCAGAGTCTGCACCTCCCCATCCCGGGCACCTCCTAAGCTGATACCTTGGCATCTGAAAGGAACAGTGTGGCTTTGTGACCTCTCGGGAGAGAGGGGAGATAGCTGGGGTCCTTGAGATGTCAGCCAGCATCCACAGAGAAGAGAAGGATGCAGGCTGGGTTGACCCCTTGCCTGGAGCCCACGGAGGAGTGAGCAGGTGCCCTGGACTTTCTGCTGGTGCCACTGTGTCTTTGGCTAACATCACTCGGGGTCGGCTGGACTCAGTTCCCCTCAGTTCCTGCTGGCACAGTGGACACAGCCCTAGGATCTGCCAGGAATCACTGCCTTGCTGTCCTCAGCAACACTGACTCCTCTGCACCCCGAAAGTGAAAATGTTGGTCGCTCAGTCGTGTCCAACTCTTTGCAACCCCGTGGACTGTAGCCCCCAGGCTCCTCTGTCCGTGGGCTTCTCCAGGCAAGAATACTGGAGTGGGCTGCCATGCCCTCCTCCAGGGGATCTTCTGAACTCAGGGATCGCACCCGGCTCTCCTGCACTGCAGGCGGATTCTTTACCACCTGAACCACCAGTTTGCCCCCTGAAGTAACCCCTTTCTGCCAGGCTCCCCAGGCAGGCTCTGTAAAAGTTAGTAGCCAGCCCTGGGGGTATGAAAAAATCCCAGGTCCCTCTCAGTCACTTGAGAAGGAAGGCTGGTTCAGAAAAGCCAGGCCCTCCTAGGCCTAACCCAGCTGAGCTGCCAGTGTCTTCTGACGAAGCTGCCACAGGTGGCTGCCCGGGCAACCTGAGAAACCAGTCTACACCCAGAAACCGTATCTCACATACACAGTGACACACAGACACAGTCACACACACACACACACAGTCACACACATACACAGAGTCACATACTCACACACAGTCAGTCACACAGTCACACACAGTCACACACTCACACAGTCACACACACACACATCACACACAGTCACATACACACAGATAGTCACACACACAGTCACATACTCACACACAGTCACACACACACAGTCACACAGTCACACACAGTCACACAGTCACACACACACACATCACACACAGTCACATACACACAGATAGTCACACACACACAGTCTCACACACAGTCACATACTCACACACAGTCACACACACACACACACACACACAGTCACACACACTCACACACAGATAGTCACACACAGTCACACCACAGTCACACACAGTCACATACTCACACACAGTCACATACAGTCACACACAGTCACACACACACACAGTCACACACACAATCACTCAAACACAGATAGTCACATACACACACAGTCACACACACACACACACACACACACACACTTCCCATCGCCCCAGCTCAGGCCCAGAAGAAAGATCTCACTCCCCCTCTTCCCTTCATTTCTCTCCCTCCTCTTCTCCCCATTCCCCTATGCCAGAGGGATAGACCATGGAGTTCCATCTCCTCTACAAACCGGCCTCCTTCTGCACATCAAGCCTTGTGCTCTGCCCGTCCTGGGCAGAAGGAGGAGCCTCTACACTTGGAAAACTGTTGCCCTTCAACCTCCTTAGGCCTCCTCTCAATGTGCTGGGAGCGAGTGTGTGTTTAGTCGCTCAGCCGTGTCCAGCTCCTGGCAACCCCATGGACTGCATAGCCCACCAGGCTCCTCTGTCCACGGAATTCTCCAGGCAAAACACTGGAGTGGGGTGCCATGCCCTCCTCCAGGGGATCTTACCAACCCAGGGAGAGAACGCAGGTCTCCAGCCTTTCAGGCAGATTCTTTACCATCTGAGCCACCAGGGAAGAGGGACCCCTAAAAAAGGAGTCCTAGATGTCTTTTTCCCTCGGGGCGGGGGGGGGGGGGGTAATGGTTTTTCT
>SJYW01018089.1:355523-370337 GCA_006410735.1 Raphicerus campestris
GGGGGGGGAGGAATGTCTTATCTTACTGCAGAATCAAAAACACTATTTTGAACACCAAACCTGGAATATTAACTCCTTCTTTCTCTTTGCCTCCCTCTAGTAACCATTCTAAGAGTTAGGTGGATTGCCTCAAGTAAACTAGAGAGAGGATTACGTGCAAGGAAGTGTCAAATAAGAAAATATTTCAAAATATCACGCTAGCTCTTCAGTTAAATTCTCCAGATCCTTCCTGAGTACCCGCTTCATCTTTAGTTACTGAGAAAGCACCACAGGAAGCGCAGAAGCCACACGATCCATGGTCACAACCTCAGGGAACTTTCAGCCTAATCAAGGGGAAGACCTGACTTGCACAAACGGGTGGCGCGGGCACTAAACTGCTGCCAGTTCGGAAGGCCCTCTCCCGACCCCTGGTGTTTCCCTTCCTCCTCTGCTATGGTGAGGCTCGTAAATTTTTAATCCCTCTCTCTGCCTCTTGCAAGAGAAGCCCTGAAGCAGGGAGCAGGCAAGCCACCCCTGCACTGTACACTGGTGTCTGCAGCGCCCCCTGTCGTCAGGAACCCGCAATTCCCCAGAGGAAGACGGGAGTGGATGAGGACACCTACCAGGTCTCAGCTGTACACAGTCAATTTATGCTCATAATTATTCTGATCACTGCACAAGTCATATAAAACTTGACCAAACAGCCACTAATTAAATGCTATGCAAAACGTCTCATTCCTGTGCACGTTTCTAATATATCAGAGTCCACTGAAAGAGAAATCTCACATCAAGTAATTTCCACCCATCCACTCTGTGTTCAGTAAGGCCTCTTAAAAGAATGGTAGATGTTGATTTTTTTAAAAAGTCAACTTCATAGAGAGAAGACTTAAAAGAATAGAACTAAATATTGCCAGTAATTATTCCAGATCATGTGTGTGTGTGTGTGTGTGTGTGTGTGTGTGTGTGTGTGTGTTTCTTTATACTTTTAAGAGAAGCACCAACATTGAATAAGCTACAAATAGAGCATGAAAAAGTGTAACATTTAGAAGTCAGAATCTTAGGTGATGCTGATACTGGTGGTGTAAGTGTAAGTAAAAATTAGAAATAAGGGGGAAAAAGCAATTCTCCATAAGGCAAAGAAAATGGAACGACGCCATCCTCCAACTCCCTTTCTTCTTTGAGCTTTACCTTTAAAAACTCATCATTGTAAGCTTTTGCTCTGCCTCCTCAAAATGTATGTAAATCTCTTTAGAAGGTAAATAATCCTCTTGCCAATTTTACAGTCCAAGTCCTGCTCCAGGAGCAGGGAGCCATCTCTTTGAAAAGTAATCATCAAGAAAGATAGGACCCTATCTCTCAGTTTCATGGGAGGACAGGAGCCTCCCTTCCTGAATTCATATTGCAAACTTACCTCTTGTCGGGAGATATGAGAAATTTACTTTTTCTTTGGATAAAGGCAACTAGCAAACACAGATCATTATCTCCATTACATGGTGAATTTGGGAAGAACAACTACATGTGCAAATAGTGCTGTTAAGTCCTCTTGAGGGCTAGCTGTCCTTTATCCTGAGAATGTGTATGGAATGGGTGTTATCTGCTTGGCTATACAAACTATAGGAAAGGGTGAGGTTTCTTTCTATATTTGTAATCTCTTAATGGGTTGCCTGTGATACTCATCATGTCCTTGTTTAATGCTGGTTCAGTAATAAAAGTGTTTCTCTTCTATCCTTGTGGAGAGGTTTTCTGAGTTGGCAGGAGGTTTTGTTTTTCTGATTCATTTTTTTAACACTCGACTCTTTCTGTATTGAATAATTTGTATATTTGTGATTTTTAAAATAATGTAATATCTTGATATTATACCATAGAATTAATATAAGAATTAAACCCACCTGAATGTTATTCCTATGGCAAATAGATAGAGAAAAAAATGGAAACAGTGAGAGGCTTTATTTTCTCGAGCTCCAAAATCACTGCAAATGGTGACTCCAACCAAGAAATTAAAAGACACTTGCTCCTTGGAAGAAAAGCTATGACCAACCTAGACAGCATATTAAAAAGGAGAGACATTACTTTGCCAACAAAGGTATGTCTAGTCAAAGCTATGGTTTTTCCAGTAGTCATGTATGGATGTGAGAGTCGAACGATAAGGAAACCTGAGTGCCGAAGAATTCATGCTTTTGAACTCTGGTGTTGGAGAAGACTCTTGAGAGTCCCTTGGATAGCAAGGAGATACAACCAGTCCATCCTAAAGGAAATCAGTGCTGAATATTCATTGAAAGGACTGATGCTGAAGCTGAAACTCCAATACTTTGGCCACCTGATGTGAAGAACTGACTCACTGGAAAATACTCTGATGCTGGGGAAGATTGAAGGCAGGAGGAGAAGGTGACAACAGAGGATGAAATGGTTGGATGGCATCACCGACTCTATGAACATGAGTTTGAGCAAGCTCCAAGAGTTGGTGAGGGACAGGGAAGCCTGGCGTGCTGCTGTCCATGGGGTCACAGAGAGTCGGACACGACTGAGCGACTGAACTGAATTGAATGCTATTTAGTTGTTTTGCAAAAAACTGGGAATTAAATACCAGAAAGGAAGGATAATTCTGGAATATTCTGGAAAATCCTTAACATGATTTATTAACTATTATAAGATTTGGTTTCTCCATCTGAAAAATGAGGATTATGTAATGTGTATTAATCAATTACAGGTTTTGGGAGATATTTAAATATCTTCTTAATATGGCCCCAAGTTTAGTAAACATCTGCTTTGATCACGTACCTATAACTCCAAACCCTCTGCTCATCTGTAAAAGCTTTCTTGGATGGAGTAAGTCTTCTTCTAACTGTGGCTCTTCTACTGAGGAAAAAACAAAAACATTTCAGGATTTTTCCAGTGATTTTCAAAGTAAGGATACAAAANAGCCACCCCTGCACTGTACACTGGTGTCTGCAGCGCCCCCTGTCGTCAGGAACCCGCAATTCCCCAGAGGAAGACGGGAGTGGATGAGGACACCTACCAGGTCTCAGCTGTACACAGTCAATTTATGCTCATAATTATTCTGATCACTGCACAAGTCATATAAAACTTGACCAAACAGCCACTAATTAAATGCTATGCAAAACGTCTCATTCCTGTGCACGTTTCTAATATATCAGAGTCCACTGAAAGAGAAATCTCACATCAAGTAATTTCCACCCATCCACTCTGTGTTCAGTAAGGCCTCTTAAAAGAATGGTAGATGTTGATTTTTTTAAAAAGTCAACTTCATAGAGAGAAGACTTAAAAGAATAGAACTAAATATTGCCAGTAATTATTCCAGATCATGTGTGTGTGTGTGTGTGTGTGTGTGTGTGTGTGTGTTTCTTTATACTTTTAAGAGAAGCACCAACATTGAATAAGCTACAAATAGAGCATGAAAAAGTGTAACATTTAGAAGTCAGAATCTTAGGTGATGCTGATACTGGTGGTGTAAGTGTAAGTAAAAATTAGAAATAAGGGGAAAAAAGCAATTCTCCATAAGGCAAAGAAAATGGAACGACGCCATCCTCCAACTCCCTTTCTTCTTTGAGCTTTACCTTTAAAAACTCATCATTGTAAGCTTTTGCTCTGCCTCCTCAAAATGTATGTAAATCTCTTTAGAAGGTAAATAATCCTCTTGCCAATTTTACAGTCCAAGTCCTGCTCCAGGAGCAGGGAGCCATCTCTTTGAAAAGTAATCATCAAGAAAGATAGGACCCTATCTCTCAGTTTCATGGGAGGACAGGAGCCTCCCTTCCTGAATTCATATTGCAAACTTACCTCTTGTCGGGAGATATGAGAAATTTACTTTTTCTTTGGATAAAGGCAACTAGCAAACACAGATCATTATCTCCATTACATGGTGAAATTGGGAAGAACAACTACATGTGCAAATAGTGCTGTTAAGTCCTCTTGAGGGCTAGCTGTCCTTTATCCTGAGAATGTGTATGGAATGGGTGTTATCTGCTTGGCTATACAAACTATAGGAAAGGGTGAGGTTTCTTTCTATATTTGTAATCTCTTAATGGGTTGCCTGTGATACTCATCATGTCCTTGTTTAATGCTGGTTCAGTAATAAAAGTGTTTCTCTTCTATCCTTGTGGAGAGGTTTTCTGAGTTGGCAGGAGGTTTTGTTTTTCTGATTCATTTTTTTAACACTCGACTCTTTCTGTATTGAATAATTTGTATATTTGTGATTTTTAAAATAATGTAATATCTTGATATTATACCATAGAATTAATATAAGAATTAAACCCACCTGAATGTTATTCCTATGGCAAATAGATAGAGAAAAAAATGGAAACAGTGAGAGGCTTTATTTTCTCGAGCTCCAAAATCACTGCAAATGGTGACTCCAACCAAGAAATTAAAAGACACTTGCTCCTTGGAAGAAAAGCTATGACCAACCTAGACAGCATATTAAAAAGGAGAGACATTACTTTGCCAACAAAGGTATGTCTAGTCAAAGCTATGGTTTTTCCAGTAGTCATGTATGGATGTGAGAGTCGAACGATAAGGAAACCTGAGTGCCGAAGAATTCATGCTTTTGAACTCTGGTGTTGGAGAAGACTCTTGAGAGTCCCTTGGATAGCAAGGAGATACAACCAGTCCATCCTAAAGGAAATCAGTGCTGAATATTCATTGAAAGGACTGATGCTGAAGCTGAAACTCCAATACTTTGGCCACCTGATGTGAAGAACTGACTCACTGGAAAATACTCTGATGCTGGGGAAGATTGAAGGCAGGAGGAGAAGGTGACAACAGAGGATGAAATGGTTGGATGGCATCACCGACTCTATGAACATGAGTTTGAGCAAGCTCCAAGAGTTGGTGAGGGACAGGGAAGCCTGGCGTGCTGCTGTCCATGGGGTCACAGAGAGTCGGACACGACTGAGCGACTGAACTGAATTGAATGCTATTTAGTTGTTTTGCAAAAAACTGGGAATTAAATACCAGAAAGGAAGGATAATTCTGGAATATTCTGGAAAATCCTTAACATGATTTATTAACTATTATAAGATTTGGTTTCTCCATCTGAAAAATGAGGATTATGTAATGTGTATTAATCAATTACAGGTTTTGGGAGATATTTAAATATCTTCTTAATATGGCCCCAAGTTTAGTAAACATCTGCTTTGATCACGTACCTATAACTCCAAACCCTCTGCTCATCTGTAAAAGCTTTCTTGGATGGAGTAAGTCTTCTTCTAACTGTGGCTCTTCTACTGAGGAAAAAACAAAAACATTTCAGGATTTTTCCAGTGATTTTCAAAGTAAGGATACAAAATGAACTGGAGCCGATTATACAGAGTGAAGTAAGCCAGAAAGAAAAACACCAATACAGTATACTGACACATATATATGGAATTTAGAAAGATAGTAATGATGACCCTGTAGGTGAGACAACAAAAGAGACACAGAGGTATAGAACGGACTTTTGGCCTCTGAGGGAGAGGGAGAGGGTGGGATGATTTTGGGAGAATGGCATTGAAACATGTATACTATCATATAAGAAATGAAGCGCCAGTCTATGTTCAATACAGGATACAGGATGCTTGGGGCTGGTGTACGGGATGATCCGGGGAGATGGTGTGGGGTGGGAGGTGGGAGGGAGATTCAGCATTGGGAGATCGTGTACACCTGTGGCTGATTCATGTCAATGTATGGCAAAACCAATACAATATTATAAAAAATAATAATAATAAAAAAATAAAATATAGGTGTCTTTGACATTGGTGTTTGGTCACCTCCCCACCTTATCCACATTATCTATTCTATTTCTATCAGCAAAATGTTCAGAGATTTTATCACTGGGCATATTCAGTTTCTTTTTAAATGACACATGTATTTTAAATCCTGGATACAAATACCTCCTATACTTTTCTGACATTTAAAGAATTCCACAGCAATGAACAATGGCCTCATAACAAAGATCAATAATAGTTTCTATTGCAACAAATCTTTAATTAACCCAAAATTTGAACACTGTCACTGTAAGAGCAAACAGACAAAAGGCTATCTGGTTTCTATTGGGTTTGTCTAAAAAGTGCATTCAGAGAAAAAAAAAAAAAAGTGCATTCAGGTTTTCCACAAGATGTTATGGAAACCCAAACAAACTTTTTGGCCAACTCTGTAAATTCCTACATTAAAACTCACAGGTAGACCTATAGCTTAGTCACCATATATACCTTACAAGGTNAAAAAAAAAAAAAGTGCATTCAGGTTTTCCACAAGATGTTATGGAAACCCAAACAAACTTTTTGGCCAGCTCTGTAAATTCCTACATTAAAACTCACAGGTAGACCTATAGCTTAGTCACCATATATACCTTACAAGGTTTACTTTGCTATTTGCACCATTTAAATTAAGTTTAATTTTAGCAATTTAGCCTTGAACACTGTGTGTCACATGACTCTGTGTCATATGAGAAGCTCCCAATTTCCTAAGATACTAAGATGTAAACAATTAAGAGCATAAATTTGAAATGAAACAGATCTGCTGAACATAAACTAACAGTGTGTCCTTGATCAAGTTATTTAACCTCACTTTGAAGTTTCCTCAGCTGAAAATGAGTTAAAATTAAATAAGATAATGCCCTTAATAAAGCGTGCTGCTGCTAAGTCGCTTCAGTCGTGTCCAACTCTGTGCGACCCCATAGATGGCAGCCCACCAGGCTCCCCCATCCCTGGGATTCTCCAGGCAAGAACACTGGAGTGGGTTGTCATTTCCTTCTCCAATGCATGAAAATTAAAAGTGAAAGTGAAGTCGCTCAGTTATGTCCGACTCTTAGCAACCTCACGGACTGCAGCCCACCAGGCTCCTCCGTCCATGGGATTTTCCAGGCAAGAGTACTGGAGTGGGGCGCCATTACCTTCTCCTTAATAAAGCATAATCATTAGAAATTGTTACATAATCACTCTATTCAGCTCTGTCATTCAAAATCCATGTCTCTGTAGCCAGTGTCTCTGCGGATGACGCTGATAATTTGTTGTTGCGGTTCAGTTGTGTCTGACTCTGCGATCCCATGGACTGCAGCACGCCAGGCTTCCCTGTCCTTCACGGTCTCCCGGAACTTGCTCCAACTCGTGTCTTGAGTTGGCGATGCCATCCAACCATCTCATCCTCTGTCATCCCCTTCTCCTCCTGCCTTTGATCTTTCCCAGCATCAGAGTCTTTACTTTCTTAAAAAATAAGAAAGAAAACAGAAGTTTGTAAAATGCCCTCACAAATTCTCATAAAACAAAAGGCCAATAAAACTCAGCTTGACTTCCACATCAGGGACGGGCTCTTCAGTTTGTCCCTTTAAGAAAGCAGAACTCCGAGTCCACTACTCAGCCAAAAATAAAATAAAATTCCAACTTCTGCTCACTCCTATCAGAGAGACTTATAGCTTTCAACCCAATTTCTTATTCTATGGTTCACATCAGCATCACAACAGCATGCTTCAAATTAATTAAAAGACATTCCTTTCCATCCAAGGTATAATCACGGCAATTTACTTCCAAACATAATCAAGAAAGTATGTAAAGGAAGATAAACCATATGAAGAATTTTTTCATGTGTGAAGTTAATTGATTTTCATATCTTTTTTTAATGTTTCAAATAAGGATTCTAAAAGACTAGGTTTCCTGAAATATCTCAACTCAGAATAATTTTGGAATAAACTCTTCAAAAGAGATTACACTTTCCACCAAAAAAAAAAAAAAAAAAAACCAACAGCTCCCAGGCTATGGAGGTAGTGGGGCACTTAGTGAATTTGTTACAGGCCTGCAGTAGCTACATTCAGAGTTCTGGGAGTTCTTGACCAGAATTCCTTTGAATAGTCGGAAGAGGGCAAAAAGAGTGATGAAAATAAGTTATTTCAGTAAAGCTTAGAGCTATGTGTTTTAACAGGCAAGATCAGGTTTATGGAGAAAAAACTGCTGGCCATGTTTGATTGTCTTCAATTCTTTGGGGGAAAAATAAACAAACAAGCAAAAACTCAGGCAAACAAAAGAACTGTTCATCTGCAATATTCACTTCCAAAAGAAGACTGATGCCCTCTATTGAAAGCCAAATAAGAGCGCTGTTGAGACAACAGACACGGCTACCTCTTACAAATAGGGATCCTAAAGGTTTCCCCAGTCCCTGATTCCTTACAGTCACATTTCCACAGCCCCTTAAATTTCCTCCCGAGCCCCTCCAGTGAATGCCACCTCCGACACAGAAACATTGCGGGAGGACAACATTATGGTCCCATGAGCAGTCATCGCCAGTGTTTGTCCAGGATCTTCACAGTTAAGGACCTTTGTCACTCTCTTCCCCAGATTCCCATGCATTGAAGCATCATTGTTTCTGTTGTCGCTGTTTAGTGGAAGAGTCGTTTAGACTCTTTGTGACCCCACGGACTGCACGCAGCCCACTGGGCTCTTCTGTCCATGGGATTTCATTATGCTAATAAGCAATAATAAGCTAACAGTACATATTAATAATCCTTTGTTATCTATTTTTTTTAATTAATGAAGGGCACAGAAAATGATCATTTAAGTTCTGATCAACACAGGGCTACCCCGTTACCGCAGTGAGCTGATATAATACCAGCCAAAATCCAGTAAAGGTGGTCCACAGACCAAAGCCTGGAGCCAGAGCACCTAGGTTAGAATTCCAGCTCTGCCACGTGTCAGCTGTGCAACTTTGGGCAAGTTGCACAACCTCTCTGAGTCTCAATGATCTCACCTGTATGCTGCTAGTAATAACTGTACCTATCCAAGGGCTGTTGGAGAGACTAAAATGAATTCATATACTTAAAGAACTTAAAACAGTGCTGGAATATAGTAAATGCTAATTTAAAGTAGCTTTAATTTTTTAAACAGCTGTATTTCCAGGAAATACTTCTAGAAACTTGCGTCCCTGGATGTCTCGATCTAAGTGAGACTGTATGTTAGTCTCTCAGTCATGTCCGACTCTTTGTGACCCCATGGACTGTAGCCCACCAGGCTTCTCTGTCCATGGAATTCTACAGGCAAGAATACTAGAGTGGATTGCCACTCTCTTCTCCAGAGGTACTTCTCAACTCCGCATCGAACTCTGATCTGCCTCACAGGCAGATTCTTTACCCATTGAGCTAGAGGGAAGTCTAAGTGAAGATCTAAGTGAAGAACTCTACATTAAGGCCTTTTAAAATGTCTTATTTTCATGTGGCCCACAATTCAGCGCTCACCATAGTAATTAATTGTAGCTTTAATATCGTCATTCTGCACCAGGTGAGGTAAAAAGAAATAAAAATTATCTGTAGTAGACTAAATGTGTCAGTAACATAATGTTAATCATTTAAACTCTAGATTTTTAAGAAAAACAGTTTTATCCTTTATAAAGTATCACCAGGACATAAATGCTATCTCCATTTCCTTCACTCAAGATCCAAGCAACTGTTGGATAAAAGCGAGCACTTTGCAGGGGCCGTGAAGAGGTGTGCTCAGTCATGCAGTTAGGTTTGACTCTTTTGCGATCCCGTGGACCATAACCTGCCAGGCTCCTCTGTCCATGGGATTCTCCAGGTAGGAACACTGGGGTGTGTTGCCATGCCCCCATCCTGGGGATCTTCCTGATCCAGGGATTGAACCTACATCTCTTGCTTCTCCTGCATTGGCAGGTGGATTCTTTACCACTGTGCCACCTGGGAAGCCTAAGGAAAAGGAATAGAAAATAGAAGGGCAAGAGAAGTCAACTGAGGGAAATATGTCAAAACACCCTAAATGGACAACTATATTACTATTCCCAGAAAAAGTGAAGGATTCCAAAATCTCGGCATAAAGAAATAGCTCTGAAAATGTCAGTGGCCCAGTCTTTCCAAGTGCTGAAATGGAAAACTAGCCAGAGCGAGTGCTGGGTGCCCAATCCCCATCCTGCCATCCTCAGAACACCAGCCCTTGGGACACTTTTCCCAAGCACAGCCCTCTGGGCAGACATCTTCCCCGCCTCCTCTGCCAGTTTCTAATGCCAACTCTGTGATCTTTGAAATTACCCTGTGGCTTGATTTTTCTCATTTGTAAAATAGAGATAATATCTGGACTCACCTTACAGTGCTTGCTTTTAGTTTCTCTTTATTTTTTGGCTGTGCCGAGGGGCCAGTGGGACCTCAGTTCCCTGACCAGGGACTGAACCCACACCTTCTGTGCGGCAATGGAAATTCAGAGACTTAACCACTGGACCATCAGGAAAGCCCCTATAGGGTTTTATAAAGATTAAATGAGTTGATGCATATAGAGCTCCTATAACTGTGACTGGCACACATTAAGTGTTACCTAAGTCTAAAATATTTTTATTTTAAAAAACTGGCTCCTAAACTTCTCCCCAGTCCTAATGAGTCAGACTCTATAAACCTTCCCCTAGGTGATTCTCATATGAGAAAGCTTTGGGAACTATGGATGGGCAACTTTATTATTTTAAGTGAGATTATCACTTAGTTATCTTATTTAAAATATCTCTAAATGGGTCAAAATGTATAAACTTCCACTTATAATAGAAACAAGTCATGACATGTATAGTGTACAGCATAGTGACTATATTACTAATTATGTGTAAAACTAATATTTTATTGTATATTTCACAGTTGCTAAGAGTAGATCTTAAAAGTTCACATTACAAGAAAAAAAATCCTGGCAGTGTATGGTGATGGATATTAACTTGTGGTGATTATACATACAAATATTGAATTACTATGTTATATACCTGAAACTAATATACTGTTATATGTCAATAATATCTCATTAAGAAAAAATTGAAAAACCAAAACTCAAGGGAATTCCCTGGTGGTCAAATAGGACTCAACGCTTTCATTGCTGGGACCTCAGTTCGATCCCGGGTTGGGGAAGCAGGATCCCACAAGATAAGTGGTGTGGCCCCAAAAAAAAAAGACCATGAGGCACTTACCAGAAAAAGCAAAAAAAAATAAACAAAAGTCCCTGGAACAGAAATATGAGATAATCTGTTGGATTTAGACCAGCTGTTCTCAACTGGGGTGAGTTCTTACTGCCTCCCATCCCAGAGTACACTCATCAGTTTGTGCAGAAGTTTTTGCTTATAACAATTGGTAAGGAAATGCTACTGGTATCCAGTGGGGAGAGACCAGACATGCTGCTAAACATCCTACAGTGCAGAAGCCAACCCCCCAGGATGAAGATTTATCAGGTCCAAAATATCAACAGAGTTAATATTGAGAAACCCTGATGGATCGGTGCTTCCCAAACTTTTATGTGCTTACGAAACACCTGGGGATCTTGAGAAAGTGTGTATCTTCAGATGTAAAGAACAGACTTCTGGATTCTGTGGGAGAAGGCGAGGGTGGGATGATTTAAGAGAATAGCATTGAAACGTGTATGTTGCCATATGTGAAACAGATCGCCAGTCCAGGTTCGATGCATGAGACAGGGTACTCAGGGCCAGTGCACTGAGGGATGGGATGGGGAGGGTCAGGCTGGGGACACATGTACACCCGTGACTGATTCATGGCAATGTGGCAAAACCACTACAATATTGTAAAGTAATTAGCCTCCAATAAAAATAAATTATTAAAAAAGAAAAAAGAAAGTGTGTGTCTTGACTCAGTAAATCTAAGGTGAGGCCTGAGATTCTGTTTCTCTAATAAACTGGGGAGTTTGTTAGAATCATTTCAGGCTCCATCCCAGGACTGTTGGATCATAATCTGTATTTTAACAAGTTCCCTGAGGGATTTACATGCAAAGATTGAGAAACATTGCTTTAGAAAATCCAATCAGGTTTGTCTGTCTTGTGCATGCTCAGTTCTGTCCTACTCTTTGCCATCCCATGGACTATAGCCTGCCAGGCTCCTCTGTCCATGGGATTTTCCAGGCAAGAATAGTGGATTAGGTTGCTATTTCCTCCTCCAGGGGATCGTCCTGACCCAGGGATTGAACCTGTGTTTCCTGCATCACAAATCAGGTTTGTGCTAATCCACAAAAGAGAAAGCTATTTTTCAGACCTATTGACAAAGAGTAAGACTGGACATTACTTTCTAGGCAATTTTTTAATATTTAAATATATGAGAAAACTGCAAGGATTTTATTATATTACTTTATTAAATTTTATTAATATTAAATAATAATTTATAATTATAAAGAATAACTTTTATAATTATTCAAGAATTCAGACATTCCAAGTAGGTCTTACTGTTCCTCAGTCAAAACCTCTCACAGCTTAGAGGTGTTCTGAAAAACAGGAAGGGCAGGGGAGAGCAGAGGAGGGATGGATGGGAAAGAGAGAGGAAGGGAAGGGAGAAGAGGAGGAAGAAGGGAAGAAGGAGGAAATGAGGAAAAGAATAAGAGAAGGTGGAAGAAAGGAAAGAAATAGAATATAAGGATGTAGACAAGAAAAAAGGAAAGAAGGAAAGAGGAAAAAAGAAAAAGAGACAGTGAGGTTTGAAAAATGCTCTGTACAACTTTAAGCAAAATGATTTCTTTACTGCAGGACTTTTCAGAGCCTTTAATGTTCTCATGTGCAATTTGAAATTCCAAAGGGAGATATTTTCAACATATGACTATAGAAGCTTTTTATTATAGAGCTTCTCAAGGCCTTCATATTCTAAGGAAGTCAGCTTTGGAAATGTTGGTGTAAGTAAACCATTTTCTTTCCTGGACCTTTAAAAGGACTGCATACATCTTTCCAGACCACTCAACCTCTACTTTTTATCCTTAGGAGCCAGAATGTGTGTGTGTATGTGTGTGTTAGTCACTCACGTGTGCCTGACTCTGCAACCCCACGGACTATAGCCCACCAGGCTCCTCTGTCCTTGGAGTTTTCCAGGCAAGAATACTAGAGTGGGTCACCATTTCCTTCTCCAAGGGGATCTTCCTGACCCAGGGATTGAACCTGGGTCTTCTGCATTGCAAGTGGATTCTTTACTGTCTAAGCCTCCAGGGAAGCCCAGGAACCAGAATAGGCACTAATAAATAAGAACAGCAGGTAACATTTTAACCATCTCGCCATACCAGGCACTGTGCTAGACACTTGGCAGGCATTTTCTCTGATTCTCACAATAAGCTGACAGGTAGGAATGAACTCAATTTATACCTTAAGGAAATNTAATCCTCTCAACAGCTCTATTATTTCCTGTTTTACAGGCAAGGAGTTCTAACACCCAGAGTCACCGCACTCAAGGCGCCACGGCTGCGGTCTGGCTGCGGAGCCCTGTTCTGAGACCAAGACGCTACATCAGAAACTGATCTTTAAGAAAGCAGTTTCATCACTTATATTATTTAAAGCTACCAGATTTGTATCTCCAAACTCAGGGCCAAGAAACGTCACTATGATAAGCATGTTAACATGATTAGTCAGCAGTCAGTGTGTTCACACGTTTTATAACCAGAGAAGTAACCCTTTTAAATACTCAATAAGGTTGGTGGAAAGACTGGCTTTCTCTTGATGAGTCCAAAGCTAAACTCCTTCACTGGTTAGGGGCCAGCCAACAAAAGAGGCAAGGAGAGTAAGGGTCAAGCCTCTTAAAATGAAAACCAATATCTACCAGACCCACTGGCTGCGAGAGCAAACATCACTTCAAATGTGACATCAAAATCAATTCCGCTTTCAGAGCTATTTAAGATCCGACTGACAATACGGTGCATCAAGAAGGACAGCTCTGCCACTCCTTGGCTGAAATTCTTCACGTCCCTCATATATTTGCAAAGAAGGTAGGGTTTTCAGCAATAATGGTTTCCTTCCTTAAAAGCCCACTGCCATGGGAACAGTTTTTCAAAACAAGACGACTCAGTATCCACCACATTTCACATTCCTGTCATTTGTTTCTCCAGGATAAAAGGAAANTGCAAAGAAGGTAGGGTTTTCAGCAATAATGGTTTCCTTCCTTAAAAGCCCACTGCCATGGGAACAGTTTTTCAAAACAAGACGACTCAGTATCCACCACATTTCACATTCCTGTCATTTGTTTCTCCAGGATAAAAGGAAAACACACAAACTTGCATAGTTGGAGTCTAACACAGCACCTTATGTGTAGTAAATTCAACGCATACTTGCAGAAAGGGAACGGATGTCCTGTATCTCAACTTTTAAATTGAACAGCACGTTTAAGTCTACCTATCCGTAGAACATTGTGAATGATACAAAATTTGTAAAGTCCTTATCCTCAAAAGCTAAGTTTTTTTACAGGGATATGATTTTTACATATAAAATCAGAGAATAGTCAACACACAAACTGAACTGCTTTACCTCTAAATAGGACAGATTTATAAAATGGTGAAACCATTATGGACACGAACAGTCTAATAATAAGTAGGTTATAAAGGAAGCTACCTTGTCCTTTATCCATTTTATAGTCACTGATGGGTTATATATAAAATATTCTCTCACTGATGATGAGGAAAGGAGTTTCTGAAGATCTCGAAAGCTTTTTAGACTGAAATCTGATCTTTAAGACACTTTAGCTGTTGTTTAGTCGCTAAGTCGTGTCCACTCTTTGCAACCTATGGACTGCAGCACACCAGGCTTCCTTGTCCTATACTATTTCCCGCAGCTTACTCAATCTAGGCTTACTGTTTCTAAAACAATTAGTTTTTTCTTAAGTATTGATAAATACCACCATCTTGACTTATGGGCTTTGTCGAGTTAAGGCAACTCTCAAAAAGGAACCTTCATGTTGGATGGCAAGCCTGGTTGAAAGCATTTCAATCTCTTTCTCAACTACATAATAAGAATGTCCAATGTTTATAAATTATCTGTTTCTGCCATCTGCCTTTTATATTTAACCAATGACCAGCAAGTCAAAGGAAATACATTTAAAAGTAAGCAATCAAAAAAAAAAAAAAG
>SJYW01018089.1:374257-401069 GCA_006410735.1 Raphicerus campestris
AGAGGCAAGGAGAGTAAGGGTCAAGCCTCTTAATATGAAAACCAATACCTACCAGACCCACTGGCTGCGAGAGCAAACATCACTTCAAATGTGACATCAAAATCAATTCTGCTTTCAGAGCTATTTAAGATACGACTGACAATACGGTGCATCAAGAAGGACAGCTCTGCCATTCCTTGGCTGAAATTCTTCACGTCCCTCGTATATTTGCAAAGAAGGTAGGGTTTTCAGCAATAATGGTTTCCTTCCTTAAAAGCCCACTGCCATGGGAACAGTTTTTCAAAACAAGACGACTCACTATCCACCACATTTCACATTCCTGTCATTTGTTTCTCCAGGATAAAAGGAAAACACACAAACTTGCATAGTTGGAGTCTAACACAGCACCTTATGTGTAGTAAATTCAACGCATACTTGCAGAAAGGGAACGGATGTCCTGTATCTCAACTTTTAAATAGAACAGCACGTTTAAGTCTACCTATCCGTAGAACATTGTGAATGATACAAAATTTGTAAAGTCCTTATCCTCAAAAGCTAAGTTTTTTTACAGGGATATGATTTTTACATATAAAATCAGAGAATAGTCAACACTAAGAATGAACTGCTTTACCTCTAAATAGGACAGATTTATAAAATGGTGAAACCATTATGGACACGAACAGTCTAATAATAAGTAGGTTATAAAGGAAGCTACCTTGTCCTTTATCCATTTTATAGTCACTGATGGGTTATATATAAAATATTCTCTCACTGATGATGAGGAAAGGAGTTTCTGAAGATCTCGAAAGCTTTTTAGACTGAAATCTGATCTTTAAGACACTTTAGCTGTTGTTTAGTCGCTAAGTCGTGTCCACTCTTTGCAACCTATGGACTGCAGCACACCAGGCTTCCTTGTCCTATACTATTTCCCGCAGCTTACTCAATCTAGGCTTACTGTTTCTAAAACAATTAGTTTTTTCTTAAGTATTGATAAATACCACCATCTTGACTTATGGGCTTTGTCGAGTTAAGGCAACTCTCAAAAAGGAACCTTCATGTTGGATGGCAAGCCTGGTTGAAAGCATTTCAATCTCTTTCTCAACTACATAATAAGAATGTCCAATGTTTATAAATTATCTGTTTCTGCCATCTGCCTTTTATATTTAACCAATGACCAGCAAGTCAAAGGAAATACATTTAAAAGTAAGCAATCAAAAAAAAAAAAAAGGTAATCTATCTGACATCTAATAATCTAGACAACAATAACACTTAATCTACCTATCATATTTATAAGATCAAACAATTCATTCCTTTGTTGCCATGTAGAAATAGCCAAAATTTCCTGAAATTTTGGGCACTCCTCAAGAACAAAAAGGATACACATAAGAAATGGACTGAGGACTCTTACGCATATGGATTCCAGCTATGATAGTTTATGTCAGAGTTTCTTGTTAAAAATTTTTGAAGATGCAAAGAGCTTTTTTTGTGGGAGTTATATCTAACAATATTCACCATATTAGAAACTGAATTTTCAAATATTTGATTTCAAATTATTAAAATAATATAATCATTATTAAAATAAATACTTTTATTTTAAAAAGATATTTTCCAAAAGCAAAGATAATAGAAGAGAAGCATTGTTTCACATTTTCTGAATCTTTTAAGTTCTTGTCTTAAGTAGAAGAAAGCTGGATTCTATATTTGCTTCTGCATTCAAATTTTGGACTAGGCTGTTTCACATGATGAAAATGAAGAAATTCTAGTCTCGCACTATATATATGTTGGAAAGGGGAGGATTACGTTAATACTCCTTTTCTACAGTTGGGGATATTCTTTGATACACACTGGATCTTGACAAATGATACTGGTTTTAAAAATATTTTCAATGTGCAACATGAAACCCTTTCAGTGAAGTTTTCATGCTCTTATGTTTAAAATTCATTGGTCTGCCCTTTATCATAAATGAATTGTTCTCCTGTGCATGATTTTACAACACCATAAATCGGTTATTTGGAAAATGGTGGTTCACTCTGTTATGCAGATCTTTCAAATATTGACATATTTCATTATGCAATATAAAAGTCACATTAGTTAACATTACCAATTTTATCAAAAAAGCCTTTAAATATTGAGAAGCTGTCAAGCTCACAGTACTGGATATTCCTAAAATCCAATTTTCACTTGATCCATTGCCAACTTTATCACTGGCAATGAACACTATCAGTGGTTTGTCTTGAAAAGATAGCTTCACTTCATTCACTTTTGAGAACTACACTTTGTCAGTCATTCTTTCAAGTAAAAATGTTGATCCATGAAAGAAAAAAAAATCTAATTCAGCACACCACTCAATGGCACAAGTG
Source organism: Raphicerus campestris (assembly GCA_006410735.1). Classification (NCBI taxonomy): domain Eukaryota; kingdom Metazoa; phylum Chordata; class Mammalia; order Artiodactyla; family Bovidae; genus Raphicerus; species Raphicerus campestris. The sequence goes on from SJYW01018089.1 coordinate 376,597, forward strand.
TTTTTCATGAAGAAGTGGTTTTCATTTTTTCCATGAAAGAATGCTCACGTATTTCGTGTACATGTGAAATACAACTGCTGTACTTCAGTATGCAGCAGAAGCGATGTATACATACAAAACATTAAAAAGAGGTATACTCAGGGACCAAGATTCAATAAAGTGAATAATTTTTACTACTTCTCTGGTGGCCAGATGGTAAAGAATCTGCCTGCAATGTGGAAGACTCGGGTTAGATCTCTGAGTCAGGACGATCCTCTGGAGAAGGAAATGGCAACCCACTCCAGTATTCTTGCCTGGAGAATTTCACGGACAGAGGAGCCTGGGGGGCTACAGTCCACGGGGTCACAAAAGAGTTGGACGCGACTGAGCACACAACACACAAACACCATTTCATCAAAGACATTTTCAATGGAAACTGGCATTTGTTTTAACTACAGATTCATGACAGTGAAGATAACAGTGACGACTAATACAGCCTGGTGCTTCCACCTTGAGTCACACTAAGGTACTAGTATCTTGACCCATCATTGCTTTGGCAACATCAGTGCAAACGTCAGCATATTTGACCTTCAGACCTTGGGGCTTCCAAAGGAGCTCCTAGACCACATTTCATATCTGACCCTCATCAGATAGTCTGAACCTTCCACCAAGAACACTAGAACAGCTGGGAAAATGATAAAAATTAAATAGTTAATGCCACTGGAATGCTACCAGAGAAGCCCAGAACTTGAGGGGCTAAGATCCTGAAGAGAAGGAAAGTACTGAATGTGAGTCTAAGATTCTAAGCTGTTTTTCAACATAAGGCATCTAGTGATTTGAAGGCAGAGGCTAAAAGACCAAGAAGAAGAAATAGGCTAAGAGGCTGAGAAGCTTAGCAGAACTACCAATAGATTCACAGTGCTATGAAGACAAAAAACAGAGTTCAGGACTTCCAAAAAAGAAAGGACTATAATTTACCCTGAAGGGCCACACCCTAGAAGCAAGCGAGAACTAGAAGAAGGGCAGCCCTCATAAAGCCTGAGGTGGTGGCTCAAATGGTAAAGAATATGCCTGCAAGGTAGGAGATCCAGGTTCAGTCCCTGGGCAGGGAAGATCCTCTAGATTAGGAAATGGCACTCCAGTGTTCTTGTCCAGAGAATGACAAGCATTCTCCAGTATTCTTGCCACTCCAGTGTTCTTGCCCAGAGAATGCCATGAACAGAGAAGCCTGAAGGGCTACAGTCCATGGGGTCACAGAGTCAGACATGAATTAGCAACTAACACTTACTTTCTTTCATAAAACCTGAAACTCAGTCACCAAATCAGCTCAATTCCATATCAGGTTAAGATGATCTATAACTACTCTACATGTTAGCAAAGAATGTTGAAGTTTCTCCAAACACAGATTAAGGTAACATCATCCAGAGCCTCTGTAATATTTTATATACAGTATTCAGCACTCAAACAAAAATTACCAGGTATCCAAAGACACTCGATCAAAAGGGAAAATTAATGATACACATGGACCCATGGAACATCTCAGTTATTGGAATTATGAGATAAGAACTTTAAAATAACCAATTAATACACTCCAATAAATATATTACAAGATGGAGAATTTTGGCAGGGAACTGAAATTTTTAAAAATAGATACTCCAGATATCTTGACAACTATAACAGAAATACTGATGGCTTTAACATCATATTTGATAAGACAAGATTACTGAATTGAAACACAATAGAAAATATTCTAGCTAAAGAAAGAAAGAAAAAAAAAAGAAAGAAAGGAAATAGAAAATGATGGAAATGCGGGAAAGAGTGTGGAGAGATGTGGGACATGGTGAAAATGGCCAGGCACAGGTATTATTCGGAAGTCATAACAGCTGAGACTTTCCCAACATTTATAAGAATCTACAAACCCCAAGCAGAATAAATACAAAGTAAACAATGCCAAGGCACAATGAAATTACTGAAAAACAAAGAGAAAATCATAGAAGTAAGCAAATGAGACAAAAAACATACTGATATTACCTTCAAATATACACCAATCAGATTCACATTTGGTTTCTCTACAGTTTTCAATAGAGGTACAATTAACACCATAACAAAACAGAATAACACCTTTAAAATACTGAAGAAAATAATTATATATATTTTGGGTAGAATTCTCTATCCAGAAAAAATAGGAGGCCATGAAATAATAATATTTGACTGACCCAAAATAGGCAAAAAATGAGTGAAGAAAAAGAATATACAACTGGCAGAACAAGTGGAAAATAAAATAGTAAGATAAGAGATTTAAAGTCAAATATATCAGCAACTATATTAAACATAAATGGATTAGACACTCTAAAAGACAAAGTTGTGTGTGCGTGTGTATGTGTGTATAGATGCCCATAAATTAATCATATGCCACTTTCAAGAGACACATTACCCAACACCCACTTCAAGAAAAAAATTGCAAAGTAAGAGTGGAAATATAAAAGGAGACAGAAGACTACTACTGCCATCCAAGAAGCTGGGGAAGAAGCCGGGGAAGATTAGGGAAGACTTACTTACGGCTGGAGCTGGCATTTGACGATGATAACGAATCATATCCCTCTACCTTTCACAGAGGAAAATACATTCAGGAGTCAAAATAAGGGGGATCAAAATATAAAGAATGAAGCTGATTTTGAAAATGGAGCTTGTCTTGCAATCACAATTGGACTTCTTATTTATTGAGCTTTCCTTGCAAATCTAGACCTCAGACTATCCCACCTGAGAGGAAGTCCACACAGATGACACGAATCCAGCCAGGAAAAAGGAGAACTTCTTCACATCCCTGTAGCTCTTGGAGTAGGGGCTCAAGAGTGATACCTCCAGAACTGTCTAGAGCTGGTTCTCAGCTTCAGTAGCATATTAGAGTCACCTGGGGAGCTTTAAAACCTGCCAGTGCCCAGGACACACACCAGGCTACTGGAAAAGGATCTCCAAAGGCAGGATGCAGGTATTGCCTTTTTTTTTTTTTTAAAGCTCTCAAGTGATTCTAATGTATCTCAGGTTGAAAACCACCGGGTAAGGCAGGCCTGGGTCCCATGTAAAGTGTCTACAACAAGAAAGGCGGCATGAGCACAGAAGTCAGGACATAAACCTTCCAATCAGCACGACCTCAAAGGAAGAAGCAAAGGCCTCGTCCATACACATCCAGTGTTTCCCCTGATCTCTCCAATCAGATAAAACCTTTCTTTGTTCCTACGGGAGAAATAAACATAGGAACTGCTGAAAGGGCGTAATTATCATGCCAATTGTGTTCTCAGGAATGGAGTGGAAGCATTTATCTTTGTGGCTGACATGGCTTTCAAACTGGAGTTTAATAGATGGATAAGTCTGGACATAAAAAATAATTGGAGGAATAGAGATAGAAGAACATTTTGAAGCTAGGATTTTTTTTTCCTTCTCAACGTCTTTAGTGATCTTCTAAGCAATGAAATGATGATTTTTAACAGTCTCAAGTGTAGAGTAAATGAAATGCCTAAACTATGAATTGGTTGAAATATGCCATCCTCTCCTAGCTCAAGACCTTTACATAAGCTGTTCTCATCTTGTTCCTATACTCTCTTGCCCACCCCTCACCTAGTTAATAATTACTCATCCTTTAGATCTTAAGCTTTCTGCTCTTTATCTGATCCACAGAAAAATTAAATTCCCCTACAATGTGCTCTCATAAGATCTAGAGCAATTTGTAATTATGTATTTGTGACTATCTGGTTAATGTCCAATTCTTCCAATAAACTATGAATTTCCATAAGGACAGGAACCAGATATGTTTTACTTTTTATTTTATTCCCAGATCCAGTCACAGTTGTTAAATATTTATTGAATAAAGCCAGGTCATTCACAGTCTACATAAAGCTGCTTTAAGTTGCAGATAAGGAAAATTTTAAAGGAAAAAAAAAAGAGGGAGAGGGGGAGAAACTGATACCTTCATTAAAATTGGAAGCACTGGAAAGCTTGAAAATGAAAATCAAATAAGGCTGCCAATCTTTAAGCAGGAATCAGTTGCCTGTTTTCATTCAGTGAAATCAATCACAACATAAGTACATACACTGGTCAAGAAACTTGTATAATACAGTATAATTCTCAATACCAGACCTCAAAACGGTCTCTTTGACCTTCTGCACTCATCCAGAGAAGAGGCAGGGCCAACTGAGGGGTGGAAATAAAGACAATCAGAAGACTCTTTCTACTCTAAAGGGCAAACCAATTGTTGAGTCTTCTGTGATACCATGGACAATACAGCCTGTCAGGCTCCTCTGTCCATGGGATTTCCCAGGCAAGAATACTGGAGTGGGTTGCCATTTCCTTCTCCAGGGAATCTTCTCAACTCAAACCAAACCGGAGTTTCCAGCATTGGCAGGCAGATTCTTTTACCACTGAGCCTCCAGGGAGGCCCCTATAATAATTAATACCTATTCCAAATAATAATCTTTCTGGATATGCATGGCAGTAAGTAACCAGGGTAATTATCTTGTCTCAAAGGAGGGAAAAAAAATAAGTTAATTTAATGTCAAATAAACACAGGGCACCACGCTTTGTGGCCAAGGTTTCCTTGGACAACTGGTCAATAGCACGGCACTGGGATGGCTTCTTGGAAAAACTGTGTCCACCTGGGCTGCTGAAACAACAAGCTAAATCCCAGGGCAGCATCAAAGGCCTGAATCTTGGAGAATATTTATGAAAATGAAGAAGGTGAACAAATAAAGTCAACAGTAGAAAAACAACAGGCAACTCACTTCCTTGTTGCCCCAGGCAAATCTGTTGTTTAAACAATAATGACAGAATCTAATCAGTAAGCCTCTCAGCTGCCAAAATTCTACAAGCAACTTGCTTATTTAAAATGTCACATTTCCCATCTGATATATTTACCTTCTGCTCATATTCCTGAAGTGTAATACAAATTAGAAGTGTAATGCAAATTAGACCCAAAGATAAAACCCACCTTGGCAGATAACTTGTGTGTGTATGTGTGTGTGTGTTTTCTTTCAGATGACCCAGACTGTACATTATAAACACGGTGACGCTTGGTGGTCTTTTCAGTAATTGGAATAGATCGCTGAAGCCTTGGTTGCGTTTTAGCCTTGACTTTTCACATTAGTTTACACCTCAGAAGGTCTGGACCAGCTCATCCAAGTCCACTGAGACTTGGTTCAGCCTCAAGAAGCTTTTACACACAAATGAAAAACTACCTGTTCTCAAATTTCTGGAAAAATCATACTAGTGAGACGTTTTTATGCGATCTTTTAAACAAAAGAAACAGACCTAATAGTAATAAAAAATAACTTTAAAAATGTTTAAAGGAAACAGTGTGAAAGTAGTGAGAGAAGTAAAGACTAATTTAAAATACTGATACAACCAAAATCAAATTCACTGGCTATGCAGGATCATGTCGGTATACAGACTTTCTAATTACTGGCAAGAAAAGTAACCAGCACAGAAACGTCCCACCTGTACACTGCTGTGCCCTCCTGTGAAGCTAACTTTATGTTGCAAATGTATACATGCCAATTCCAAGTGCCAACTCCAAGTGCCGTCTCCAAGTACCACCCACAGAAGAACTGTATCAGAATCCCCAGGGGGAGTGGTTAATAACACAGATCACTAGGTATCATAAAAGACCTTCTGAATTAAACTCTTTTTTGGGAACAAGACCGAGGAATCTGCTCCTTTCCCCCAAAGTACCCAAAACCCAGAAACAGTGCGCTTGCTCTACAAATTTGCCTCCCTCATAAATCCTTAGTAATACCTTCGAATCCAATCAGAACCCCTAAATTGCTCTTATAAAGAAATTCAGAGCCGCCTAAGGCACGGAAGTTAAGACAACCTCTCCCAGGAGTCTGTGATTCCCTTAGATCCCTCATCTCCCTTAAACCAAGTTAAGCTAGGGAAAAAAAATCTGCAGTTTGCTGGTTAATAGACTGCTTGAGAAACAGTCCCTTCAGTGGAGTACGGTTATGTTTGGAAGCAGAATAAAAATGTTAATTGCTTCCAATTACCAAAGCCTCTCAAATTCAGGGGGAACCAGAGAAGCCCAAGCAGAGGCTTACATAGACAATTTACAGACGGCAGTCCACAAACCAGCTACAGCCTGCACTTTAACTCCTGTGCGATTAGAAAGAAGCCCTGCTCCCCAGCAATAATGACCACAACGGCTGTTTATGACCACCTAATGACTGTAAACAACAAACCCCAACAACCAGCTCCCCTGTGGAAACTGCCCCATGGAGACAGTCAGCATTAATGTGGAGATATTCTTGCATATTAAATTAGGAATGAGAGTTTTCAAAACACCTCAAATTTTGAACATATTTCAAAGCTCCTTGGAGTAACAAAGGATACCTATGCTTACACAGAAATGTTAACCAGGAGAGGAAAAAGGCCTCATAAACGTCACGGACGACGTACATGGCAGCAGACAGCAGGCTCTCTCAGCCCGGCCTATGTAGAACAGCCCAGAAAAAAACATTCACAACACAGCTTTAGTTTTAAGTGTTTGGCTTACATACTAATAAATATTTATAAAAGCAAAGATCTGGATTTTATTTTCCTTTGTGTTTATTTTATGACCAACTCTCATAATGTTTATGATCAACTGGTATTTTACGGAGCATTCAAAACTAATCTCAATTTATAGCATGATGCAGAAATTCTAAGAAATAAGAGTTTGACTTAAGTGGTTCTACTTGAGACAATTATCCAAAAATCAATCATATGGTAAATGGGAGATGGGAGGAAGAAAATCTTTATTTCTTTTAAGACCAAAGACTTTACAACCTTCAACAAGCTTTGTTTGACCTTTCAGCTGAAATCTTTATTAATAAAAAAAGAGACTGCAGGACTCCAGTTTTCTGTATCTCAGGGAAGGGAGGGGTAAGAATTGCACCCCACGCCCAACCACCCAGGGGGAAAAAAAAAGAAAAGCTGTCTAAAGTCTTACATGTAGTTTCTAGAAAGAGGTCAAGCAGTGTAGGAAGGAAACAGAAAACATACCCTTGCTCAGTTGAGGATTAATCTCTTCATCCAGGTCTAAATCTTCTATAGCAAGGAAATTGTCTACCTAGAAAAGGATTAATATCATTTTTATGCAAATCAGACCTAGAGGAAAAAAAAATGCAGTTAAGAATCAATGAATCCATTTCTACAACACTCAAGTGAGCAGCTGAATCCAATTTTCTCATTAACTTTTGAGTCCCAGCTAGAGTCCTTTGTGTTCACTGTGCTTTACTGAAAGAAGCAGTAAATTTAGAAGCTGGCCTGGATTTTGTAGGCACCATAATAAGATCTCTAGACTGAAAGAAAAACTGCAGTCTGGGGAGTTTTTGAAGTTTCTGTTCCTGATTCTATCCCAGAATATATACCCCCATCACGACAGTCCAAAGCAGTGTCTCTGTCTTTCGTTTTCGTTTTATTGCTCTTGTTTCTCTGGCCAGCGATGGCGGTGGGTCTGACTCTTCTCATAACAGTGTGCTTTAAACTCCAAAGAGACAGAAGAAACTAAAGGCAGGAGAGAAGGGTCATTCGAAACAAAATCATCCTGCCCCAGGTAACCACAAGAAAGGCGAGCAGGGCAAAAAATCAAGTGTTCTCTTCCGAGCAAATAAAACTGAAGATTACTTCAAAGGTAAAAGGCAGAGCAAATGACCTTTACAGAGACAACGGAAGCATTTCAATGAAAAACTATTCCACGTGGAATACTGCTTTCCACAGCAAGCTGACAATGAGACATTTTAGATTAACAAAATGTTAACACTTCATACATGAACTGATTCATCTCAGGTGAATATCAAAGAGTGTAAATTAAAACAATGATTTCACCACTGGCAGACCTGGCAAAGGCAGATGTCGAAATGCCTTTTATGCGTATGATCTAAAACATGTGCGTAACAAAATACCATAAAATTATAAATTTAGATTTCATCATTGGAATTCAAAACACAGCCTAGGTCTTTCTTCCCCACTCTACTTATCAGACCATGGCTTTTACACAGGAATTAAAAATGGTAGCTTCCATTGCTTCTAAGTACACAACTGCAGTTATTTTTTGACGTCCAAGTGACAGCAAAAACTTATCTTCCAAATGATGGTTTAGCACTAAAACTTGAGAATCTGTTATACTGTCATTTCTCTTAATGGTATAAGTTCAGGAGGATGAGAGTCATGTTTCTCTATTGAAGCACCACTTCCATTTCTAAAGCTTTGAGGAAAAAAGATCCAGAACCCAGCCAACCAAGACAATTGAAGATAATCAAACATCATTTTTTTTTTAATCAAACACCATTTTAAAAAAAAATCACATGGACAAAATCTGCTGAATTTTCCAAATTTGTATGGGAGATAGCAAATGAGTCCTATGAGGTTTTTGTGCTTTTTTAAGGTTTGGGCCATGGAACAAAATTGAATCATGCCTCACCTTCACCTCCCCTGCTCGACTCAGATCACCTTGAAAGGAACTGCCAGCTTTTTGGCCATCATCTATTATTATCTGAAAAACAAGACAAAAACCATTGAAGACATACTGATGGGAACTTGAAATAACCAAAAATAAAGGAGCTGGTCTGTAGCCCTTCAGGCACAGAGCTCCCCTTGCGGTGTCTGTTCATCAGCTATGCTTGATAGACCATCACACCTTAGTGATGGCAGATTCGCTAGGTCATAGTGGTGGTCAGGGAATAGGTTTCAGGAGGTGTGACTCCTACTTCTGACCTCTAGACCCATCTACAGTGCACCTTAGAGTAACACTCTTCACCTCGGTTTTCTCATGCGTGAAACAGGAACACCCCCCTCTCATTACCCCAGCGCCCATGCCATCCCAGCGAACCTCTGCAGGACAAAGCAGAGAACGCTAATACAACATTTTCAAGTTATGAGGAAAAAATACTGCGAAACAATTCTTTGCCTCGCACATACTGGTTAAAGATTCAACAGATAATGTAATTCCAACTGCCAGTGATTACCAATAGACAGAAAATCTTTCAGGAAAAAAAGTTTTGTCCCTTAATTATCTCTCTGGAATAAGTTATAGAAGTAAAGAATTATAGGCCTTCACTGTATATAAACACACTTTAAACATGGAGATGTTTTTCCCTTGCAAAAAAACCGCAATCTCATATACAATTCTATCCACCATATCACAGGGAAGACATGTGAGATATAAAGTAGAAACTCAAATGGCTTAAAAAAAAATAGAACAGTTTCCACTAGGATTACTTGATTGTTAAAAAATCATAGCTAGAAAGAACGTGAACATAGCCTATGAAATCGTGAAGATTAGGAAGAGAGCATCTAACATTTATTTATTGACCAACTGTTGGAAAAACCAAGATAACACATTCTACTTTAAGTCTGAAGGACTGAAACCAAGACAGTAAAAGAAACTCCATTTACACAGAGAATTATAAAAAGGAACTCTTTTATCCCAAACAGAAGATAAGCTAAAATATAGAAGTAATTACAAGAAAAATCTGTAGGTGGCAGATCCTGATATTATCATAAAAGTTGGCTGTTGAAATCATGAAATGTAAAGACGATTTTCAGCTCTCCTTCTAAAATCAGGAGCGTGAGTTATTGATCCAACAACTGTCCAGTGTTTTTTACGTTCTTACAGTCTCTTGTTTTAAATTCATGATGAATTTTTTTCTTTGCTTCCATAAATGTGCTATGGTAGTACCTGCTCCTCCTCCCAACATTGTGATGAAGTGTGAAGAAAGATGGCTTCATTGCTAAGACGGTGATCATTTGGTTCATTTCTCTGAGTAAATTTTATTGAAGTAAAATTGTTTTCTGAAGAAGTAGTTCCAAAGGCTTCTCTTTTGGTCACATTCTCTGAAATGATAAATTACATAATATTAGAAAACACCCACCACATCCAGTCTAGTTTATTTTGTGTTTATTGAGAATTTTTCTTCCAAACAGCAACAGAAAACTTTTCAAGGACATCTACAAACTGAATGCTTGAAGCATTAAATACTCTTAACCTATAAAGTTATTTCTAAAAATGCATAAAAGACAACACTATTTTATTCACTATTCAACAAACATTTATGAGCTTACTATGTATCCAGCACTGTTCTCACCCTGTGTTAAAAGGTCAATAAAATACAGTATTTGCAAGACTCTTAGACATTACCCGGAAAAAGCAATGGCATCCCATTCCAGTACTCTTGCCTGGAAAAACCCATGGACGGAGGAGCCTGGTAGGCTGCAGTCCATGGGGTCGCTAGAAGTCCAACATGACTGAGTGACTTCACTTTCACTTTTCACTGTCACGCACTGGAGAAGGAAATGGCAACCCACTCCAGTGTTCTTGCCTGGAGAATCCCAGGGATGGGGGAGCCTGGTGGGCTGCCGTCTCTGGGGTCACACAGAGTCAGACACGACTGAAGCGACTTGGCAGCAGCAGACATTACCCATCTCTTTTCTGTTTTTTCTAAATTCAATGGTTTTTCTAAATTTGAGGGGATTTTTTTTCCAGAAAGAAAAACACCAATACAGTATACTAACACATATATATGGAATTTAGAAAGATGGTAACGATGACCCTATATGCGAGACAATAAAAGAAACACAGATGTATAGAACAGTCTTTTGGACTCTGTGGGAGAGGGCGAGGGTGGGATGATTTGAGAGAATAGCATTGAAACATGTATATTATCATGTGTGAAACAGATCGCAGTCTAGGTTCGATACATGAGACAAGGTACTCAGGGATGGAACACTGGTCTGACCCTGAGGGATGGGATGGGGAAGGAGGTTGGGAAGGGGGTTCAGGATGGAGGACACGTGTACACCCATGGCTGATTCATGTCAATGTATGATAAAACCAATACAATATTGTAAAGTAATTAGCCGCCAATTAAAATAAATAAATTTTTAAAATAAAAGTTAAAAATATGGAAGCAATGTACAGATGATTTTAGAAAATTTGTGAGAAAAAAATTAAAATTAGAAAATCACACATAATCCTACAAGACAGAAATGCTATAAAACAATTTTTTCAGTGACTATTTTTCTCATCTTTTATCTATGCATCCATAAACTTCTAAAACATAAATGGAACTGTACGATACATACCATAAGTCAACTTGAGAATATTTTTTCCATATTGTTGCACATTCTTTGTAATTTTAATGACTGTAGAGAATTCCATTGTATATATTTAACATAGTTTATTTAATCAATTCCTATTCTCAGTTATTTAAAACTGTAAACAGTAAATACCTTTGTACTAAATCTTTGCACATTCATGATTATGTCCTTAGGATAAGGAAAGAGTCTAAGATTTCATCCTAAATTAAGAGAAAATTATGATAACACAGTGCCATTAACAGAAATGTAGGGGATAAATTCAGATAAGAGAGGACAAATTAACCTTTGTCCCAAGTTGCACTTGAGGCGCCAGAGGAGACTGAGGGAAACGTACCCGTGGCAGCTGCAAATGTAGGTTAAATGTGGGTGAGAGATCACAGCGACAGGTGAAAAGGCTAGTGAGCCAACTACCCTGTGGCCAGGGCTTAAGCCATAAAATTAGTTTTAATATTAGCAGTAATATTAAAATAAATAAGGGTTAACACTTACTTGAGTGTCAGACAGTCTTTTATATGCATCTCATAAATCTCATTTAAACCTCGCAACTGCCATAGAGGTAGGTACTGTTAGTATCCCCATTTTCCAGATGAAGAAATCAAGGCCTACAGAAAGCCTAAGTACCCTGCTCAAAGTGACATAGCTGGTAAGTAGCCAAGTAGGGATTTGAACCCAGTCCTTCCTAACCACTTACTGTGCTATGCAACTTAACTGGGAGCGTAGCATTGGCACAGATACACTGCCATGTGTGAAACAGATGGCTAGCAGGACGCTGCTGTGTAACGGCACACAGCTCAGTGCTCTGTGGCCTGGAGTGATGGGATGGGAGGTGTGAGCAAGAGGAGGCCCAATGAAATCAGTGGATTTGTGTTCTAATGACCCCAGCCAGGTGCAAGGTGGCCAGAATCCTTTGTCTGTTTCTGAATACCTCCTTTTGGTAGAATTAAGACTTGTAGGGCTGTCTGCAGGACATTTTACACACAAGTACTTATTGGGGAACAGAGGTAAGGTGCACGCGTGCATGCTAAGTCACTTCAATCATGTCCGACTCTTTGAGACCCCATCGACTATAGCACACCAGCTTCCTCTGTCCATGGAATTTTCCAGGAAGGAATACTGGAGTGGGTTGCCATTTCCTTCTCCACAGGATCTTCCCCCGCCCAGGGATGGAACCGGAATCTCTTCCACCTCCTGCACTGGCAGGCAGATTCTTTACACTTGGCACCTGGGAAGCCCATCCTTTAAGTCTAGCACAACCTAGGTCTAATATTTCCAGAGAAAATACTGTGTACCCAGCACAATGCTACTGTAATAATCTATTGACTTACATATTTGAAAAGCACAGTCATGTCTGGGAAGAACAGATGCTCTCTAAGGACAAGTTCTATTTGTTCTCGTAATCACTCAGTGTACTCCTCTGCCATTTCCAATAAAACACCAGGTTATTTGACAGATAACCAGATAAAACTCCTTCGAAATAAAGAGCAAAATATAATGAAGTCTTGGCTTCTGATGCTGATGTGGAACGACTATTCAGGTGTCAGATCGAACAAAACTTCTCATTCACTCTTTTCAAACTTCTTCTTATTGTACACATAGAGCTTTCATTTTTAAAATACCGAAAGATATAGAAAAAAAAACTCGTTCTCTGTCTGACTCAACCTATACTTGAAGACTCCTTCCTAAACCTTGAAAGCAGTTTCACAAGAGTACATACTGCTTTACTCCAAAGACCCCAAAGTGCTTCTTACAAAGCCTTTCATCATTTTAAAAAACAAAAGCAAAGAAAAATTAACTTCTGGCAGAATCAGTTCAGTTCAGTTCAGTCTCTCAGTCATGTCCAACTCTTTGCAACCCCATGGACCACAGCACGCCAGGCCTCCCTGTCCATTACCAACTCCTGGAGTTCACTCAGACTCGCATCCATTAAGTCAGTGAGGCCATCTAGCCATCTCATCCTCTGTCGTCCTCTTCTCCTCCTGCCCCCAATCCCTCCCAGCATCAGAGTCTTTTCCAATGAGTCAACTCTTCACATGAAGTGCAGAATAAGATAGGGGAAAAGTTCATTTTCAATATGATAATGACAAAATGGCAGATGATGGCACAGCCCAAGATTCAAAGTGGCCTAAAACCTGATTCAAGTGCCAGATGTTGCTTCCCAGAGTGATTCTGGTGGCGATCCACACATCCCATCCAAGTGTGTGTCTCATATTCTGCTGTTTCTGTTTTTCATCAGAGTCTTTTTCCACCCTTTCATCTGATCCCTAATATTTCTTGCTTTGAAATAAGTGTCAGACATAATACACTTAAAAAATATAACAGCAACATTTCAGAGAACAAGTCAGTTTTTGAGACCTGAAAGAGCATTTCTTTTGGGTATTTCTGAGTCAAAACTTCAATATACATGAAACAAAGGTTGTATTTTTTTCCCCTAAAAGTTTCATTATTCTGAAACAGTGGAATTTCAATTTCCTTTTGATACCAAACAGACAAGCTTCCAAAAGATTTTCTTTACAAGGCTACTAACTATACCTACTGTGTCTATTTTCAGGCCAAAGAAAAAGTTTACTCTCCTGGTAAAGGGTTGAAAGTACTGATACCTTGATAAATAAAACACCTATCATAAATTGACTGTATATCTTCCAGATGAAAGTGATCTGTTTCAGAGAACTCGGTTTCAAAAGAAATTTTTAAAAATTCAAATTCCCCCATTCAAAGGCTAGACTAGTGTGCATGAGCTGAGAAGAATGTTTAGGCTTCTGGGAAAGTTGTCAGAAATCAACCCAACTAACATCAGAATTCACGATCTAATCCTCCTGGAAACCCCTAAGAGTCACTTTTTCTGCACCATGGTCAACAGTGATATAAATCAAGAGCATGTTCCCAGTCATGAAGTGATATTGAATACATTGCTATAAAGAAAGAAAAATTCATGGGGGGGTGGTGATGCAAAATTCTGTATAACACTGGGCAGCTGCAAAAAGCCTTCTGACAAGAGCATAGGGGATAAGCATTCATGCTTATAACAAGGTCGGGTACTTTGAAAAGCAGGCAGGTGATTTTCACATCACATTCCTAGCCTAGAGCAATGTTTCTCTGGACAATCTCTGCTCCTCATTTGCCCAGCCAAACTACTTCACTCCACTGCTTCTTGATCACGTGTTCCTTGGTATTTGGCCTCCCCTGCAGCAAGAGTCATTAGGATTAAATAAGCAATTTAAAAGCCAATCAATCATAAATCAGAACAAATTCAAAGAAGCTAAATTCAGCAGACAACGGTTTTGCCTAAATTCCCTTTGCAGCACTCTGAATTCCAACTGTTTCGTGTTCTTCACTGGAAAGGGCAGAGGGAAGAGGGACTTGCCTCAGACTGGCCAGCCAGAGATCACTGTGCTTTCCCCGAGGCTGGACGGCAACTGACTCATTATTCACAGTCAGAGCTCTCAAGCTGCCAGGACGCAAATGTGCAACCCTAGCTCAGGAAAAAAAAAAAAAGAGTGTGTCAAAAGTCCAAGATGAGGGACACAATAGCAGTTAACTTGACATTTTTGCAATGTCCAGTGTTAGGTGCTTTCAGGGAGAAAAAAGAAAAATGTGAAGAGAATGTAAAGTTGCTGTAAGTTTATTTTCAGGGACAAGAGCTGAGTGGTAGTTGAATTATGCAGTTCATTCAACCCAGAGGTTGTATTCTGAACATCAAATATGTGCAATGTGGTCAAGATGGGGAAGATCCAGTCCCTGCCCTTACAGTGTCTACAGACTAAGAAGTCAAGCCAGGTTTGCAAACCACTCAGCTAGAACACAACTAAGGCAGAGGATGGACTTCCCTGGTGGCTCAGGGGTAAAGAACCCACCTGCCAATGCAGGAGATGCAGGATGGATGCCTGGGTGGGGAAGATCCTCTGGAAGGAAATGGCAACCCACTTCAGTATTCTTGCCTGGGAAATCCCATGGACAGAGGAGCCTGGAGGGCTACAGTCATGGGGTCACAAGAAGAGGCGGACACGACTTAGCAACTAAACAACAAAAGGAAAGGTTGTAAGGGGACGCGGAGTTAGAGAAGGGTGAAGTCACGGCTGGTTTAAGAGAATCACAAAAGACTTCACACAGGAATGCGGAATCTGAGCTAGACTCTGAAAACTGGCCACGATTTCAGCAGGTGAGCCCTGTGCAGGGCTATCCCACAGAAGAAGAACCGCACAAGGAAGAACCACCACACCTCCNCCCAGGGATGGAACCGGAATCTCTTCCACCTCCTGCACTGGCAGGCAGATTCTTTACACTTGGCACCTGGGAAGCCCATCCTTTAAGTCTAGCACAACCTAGGTCTAATATTTCCAGAGAAAATACTGTGTACCCAGCACAATGCTACTGTAATAATCTATTGACTTACATATTTGAAAAGCACAGTCATGTCTGGGAAGAACAGATGCTCTCTAAGGACAAGTTCTATTTGTTCTCGTAATCACTCAGTGTACTCCTCTGCCATTTCCAATAAAACACCAGGTTATTTGACAGATAACCAGATAAAACTCCTTCGAAATAAAGAGCAAAATATAATGAAGTCTTGGCTTCTGATGCTGATGTGGAACGACTATTCAGGTGTCAGATCGAACAAAACTTCTCATTCACTCTTTTAAAACTTCTTCTTATTGTACACATAGAGCTTTCATTTTTAAAATACCGAAAGATATAGAAAAAAAAACTCGTTCTCTGTCTGACTCAACCTATACTTGAAGACTCCTTCCTAAACCTTGAAAGCAGTTTCACAAGAGTACATACTGCTTTACTCCAAAGACCCCAAAGTGCTTCTTACAAAGCCTTTCATCATTTTAAAAAACAAAAGCAAAGAAAAATTAACTTCTGGCAGAATCAGTTCAGTTCAGTTCAGTCTCTCAGTCATGTCCAACTCTTTGCAACCCCATGGACCACAGCACGCCAGGCCTCCCTGTCCATTACCAACTCCTGGAGTTCACTCAGACTCGCATCCATTAAGTCAGTGAGGCCATCTAGCCATCTCATCCTCTGTCGTCCTCTTCTCCTCCTGCCCCCAATCCCTCCCAGCATCAGAGTCTTTTCCAATGAGTCAACTCTTCACATGAAGTGCAGAATAAGATAGGGGAAAAGTTCATTTTCAATATGATAATGACAAAATGGCAGATGATGGCACAGCCCAAGATTCAAAGTGGCCTAAAACCTGATTCAAGTGCCAGATGTTGCTTCCCAGAGTGATTCTGGTGGCGATCCAAACATCCCATCCAAGTGTGTGTCTCATATTCTGCTGTTTCTGTTTTTCATCAGAGTCTTTTTCCACCCTTTCATCTGATCCCTAATATTTCTTGCTTTGAAATAAGTGTCAGACATAATACACTTAAAAAATATAACAGCAACATTTCAGAGAACAAGTCAGTTTTTGAGACCTGAAAGAGCATTTCTTTTGGGTATTTCTGAGTCAAAACTTCAATATACATGAAACAAAGGTTGTATTTTTTTCCCCTAAAAGTTTCATTATTCTGAAACAGTGGAATTTCAATTTTCTTTTGATACCAAACAGACAAGCTTCCAAAAGATTTTCTTTACAAGGCTACTAACTATACCTACTGTGTCTATTTTCAGGCCAAAGAAAAAGTTTACTCTCCTGGTAAAGGGTTGAAAGTACTGATACCTTGATAAATAAAACACCTATCATAAATTGACTGTATATCTTCCAGATGAAAGTGATCTGTTTCAGAGAACTCGGTTTCAAAAGAAATTTTTAAAAATTCAAATTCCCCCATTCAAAGGCTAGACTAGTGTGCATGAGCTGAGAAGAATGTTTAGGCTTCTGGGAAAGTTGTCAGAAATCAACCCAACTAACATCAGAATTCACGATCTAATCCTCCTGGAAACCCCTAAGAGTCACTTTTTCTGCACCATGGTCAACAGTGATATAAATCAAGAGCATGTTCCCAGTCATGAAGTGATATTGAATACACTGCTATAAAGAAAGAAAAATTCATGGGGGGGTGGTGATGCAAAATTCTGTACAACACTGGGCAGCTGCAAAAAGCCTTCTGACAAGAGCATAGGGGATAAGCATTCATGCTTATAACAAGGTCGGGTACTTTGAAAAGCAGGCAGGTGATTTTCACATCACATTCCTAGCCTAGAGCAATGTTTCTCTGGACAATCTCTGCTCCTCATTTGCCCAGCCAAACTACTTCACTCCACTGCTTCTTGATCACGTGTTCCTTGGTATTTGGCCTCCCCTGCAGCAAGAGTCATTAGGATTAAATAAGCAATTTAAAAGCCAATCAATCATAAATCAGAACAAATTCAAAGAAGCTAAATTCAGCAGACAACGGTTTTGCCTAAATTCCCTTTGCAGCACTCTGAATTCCAACTGTTTCGTGTTCTTCACTGGAAAGGGCAGAGGGAAGAGGGACTTGCCTCAGACTGGCCAGCCAGAGATCACTGTGCTTTCCCCGAGGCCGGACGGCAACTGACTCATTATTCACAGTCAGAGCTCTCAAGCTGCCAGGACGCAAATGTGCAACCCTAGCTCAGGAAAAAAAAAAAAAGAGTGTGTCAAAAGTCCAAGATGAGGGACACAATAGCAGTTAACTTGACATTTTTGCAATGTCCAGTGTTAGGTGCTTTCAGGGAGAAAAAAGAAAAATGTGAAGAGAATGTAAAGTTGCTGTAAGTTTATTTTCAGGGACAAGAGCTGAGTGGTAGTTGAATTATGCAGTTCATTCAACCCAGAGGTTGTATCCTGAACATCAAATATGTGCAATGTGGTCAAGATGGGGAAGATCCAGTCCCTGCCCTTACAGTGTCTACAGACTAAGAAGTCAAGCCAGGTTTGCAAACCACTCAGCTAGAACACAACTAAGGCAGAGGATGGACTTCCCTGGTGGCTCAGGGGTAAAGAACCCACCTGCCAATGCAGGAGATGCAGGATGGATGCCTGGGTGGGGAAGATCCTCTGGAAGGAAATGGCAACCCACTTCAGTATTCTTGCCTGGGAAATCCCATGGACAGAGGAGCCTGGAGGGCTACAGTCATGGGGTCACAAGAAGAGGCGGACACGACTTAGCAACTAAACAACAAAAGGAAAGGTTGTAAGGGGACGCGGAGTTAGAGAAGGGTGAAGTCACGGCTGGTTTAAGAGAATCACAAAAGACTTCACACAGGAATGCGGAATCTGAGCTAGACTCTGAAAACTGGCCACGATTTCAGCAGGTGAGCCCTGTGCAGGGCTATCCCACAGAAGAAGAACCGCACAAGGAAGAACCACCACACCTCCAGGAAGACAGGAGTACATACTGCGCGATGCATGGAAGGCCTCCTACTTACAGGGCCTCACAAAAACTCTGCACTATACCAAGGCCTTAGGGAGTCAGAATTAGACCAAGCTCTAAGGAAACAAACTGGATGGAATGCAGCAGAGTGCTTTAGGTACTGCAGGTAAAAAGTACAAGTTACTCCAACAATCCAAGCAAGAAGTAAAGGGAGCCTTGGTAACAGGAGTTTAGAAAAGAGAAAAGAGTTCACAAAGTGGGTTCTTCTTGTGTTTCTAGAACAGAAATGAAGCCAGTGTCTACAAGTAGCTATGTTTCTCCCTTGAGATATCTCAGAAGGTTCACCTCATCTTTCCACGGCAATCTATACTATTTATTCTCTTAGTTTCATTTGGCATGCCCTAGGGAAATAAAAAACAAAACCAAAAAAACAATCTCTGTGGTGGTGGTGGTGGCAGGTATTGCAGCATGCTTGCAATCTGTCAAATGGATCATACTATGCTGCAGAGGCTGCATGTATCATCCCATAAGATGAGTTCCCCTTGCAACAGCTTCATTTGAGGCTGCAGAAGGGAGCTGGCCCAGCTGGGTACAGATGCAGCATATGTGAGCGCAGCTTCCCTGAGCTCCCAGAATCCCTAACAGGCTGACCCGTTAATGCCAGTGTCTACACAAGGTAGGATACTGTGGCATCTGGGGGGTTTGTTTCTTTTTTGTATCACAGTCTTTATCTACCTAAAATTTTCAAATCTGTGCTGCTGCTGCTGCTGAGTCGCTTCAGTCATGTCTGACTCTGTGTGAACCTATAGACTGCAGCCTGCCAGGCTCCTCTGTCCATGGGATTCTCCATGCAGGAGTACTGGAGTGGGTGGCCATGCCCTCCTCCAGGTCAAGTCTATGCACATATGGTTTATTTTCCTGGTAGGAAATAATTATGACAAGCAGGACCCTCCGAGTTCTTCAGCCAGATCCAGAGTCACAAGGCTATATGCTCATCCAGTGAAGAACTCAGGTAAGCATCTAGGTGTCTATAATTCAGGTAAGCATCCAGGTGTCCATGAACAGTAACTCTACCTCTCCATAGCTTCACTGAGGTATATTTGCAGAATTCACTTAAGTGTGTTGTTGTTGTTCAGTTCAGTTGCTCAGTCGTGTCCAACTCTTTGCGACCCCATGAATCGCAGCACACCAGGCCTCCCTGTCCATCGCCAGCTCCCGGAGTTCACTCAGACTCATGTCCATCGAGTCGGTGATGCCATCCAGCCATCTCATCTTCTGTCATCCCCTCCTCCTCCTGCCCCCAATCCCTCCCCAGCATCAGTCTTTGCCAATGAGTCAACTCTTCGCATGAGGCGGCCAAAGTATGGGAGTTTCAGCTTCAGCACCATTCCTTCCAAAGAACATCCAGGACTGATCTCCTTTAGAATGGACTGGTTGGATCTCCTTGCAGTCCAAGGGACTCTCAAGAGTCTTCTCCAACATCACGGTTAAAAAGCATCGATTCTTCGATGCTCAGCTTTCTTCACAGTCCAGCTCTCACATCCATACATGACCACAGGAAAAACCATGGCCTTGTTGTTGTTATTCAGTCACTAAGTCGTGCCTGACTCTTTGTGATCCCATGGACTGCAGCGCACCAGGCTTCCCTGTCCTCCACTATCTCCTAGAGTTTTCACAAACTCATGTTCATTGAGTCAGTGATGCTATCTAACCATTTCATCCTCTGCCACCCTCTTTCTCCTTTTGCCTTCAATCTTCCCAGCATCAGGGTCTTTTCCAATGGGTCAGCATCAGGTGGCCAAAGTAATGGAGCTTCAGCTTTCCCGGCAGTCCTTCCAATGAAAATTCAGGATTGATTTCCTTTAGGATTGACTGGTTTGATCTCCTTGCAGTCCAAGGGACTCTCAAGAGTCTTCTCCAACACCACAGTTTGAAAGTATCAATTCTTCAGCACTCAGCTTTCTTTATGGTCCAGCTCTCACAGCCATACATGAATACCGGAATAACCATAGCTCTGACTATACAGACCTTTGCTGCAAAGAGATGTCTGTTCTAATACTCTGTCTAGGTTTGTCATGCTTTCCTTCCAAGGAGCAAGAAGTCACTTAAGTGTACAATTCAATAATTTTTAATAAATATATGGAGTTGTCCAACCATTGCCACAATTACATTTTAGATCATCTCCATCATCTCCAAATGTCTCAGATACTCTCCATCCCTACTGCCAAACACCAGCAACCACTAATCTACTTTTTAAAGCTACAGAGTTGCCTTTCCTAGATATTCCATATAAATGGTATCTATGCTCTTTTGTAGTTGGCTTCCTCACTTAATATGAAGTCTTTGAGGGTCATCCACATTGTAGTATATATTAGTATTTAATTTCTTTTTATAGTCAAGAACTATTCCATTATCCTCATAGACTTTTTTTTTTTTGCCATTCACCAGTTAATGGACAGTTGGATTGTTTCCACATTTGGCACCCCCTTGATTCAAATACTGAGTTTGATCCAAAGACCACCGTCACTAATCCAATTCCTTTGTGGTGCCAAGACATGTTGAAATCAAAACAAAAGCCAATCACAGAGTTCCAGCTTCCCTTCACACACCAACAAGGGAAGAAATGCGTATATTAATTGAAGCTACATAACTCTCTGATCATCTTACCATCTCATATGGTCACAGTCTCAGAAACATGACCATGTTCTCTTCTCTAAACATACTGAAATCATCTGCAATTGCCTTTCTTTAATTTTCCATGGTGATCTCTTCCTACTAAACTGTAAGCCTAAGGAGAATTAGGGACCTCTCTGTCAGAAACTTACTCCCAGTTCCTGAAAAGGAAAATACCGTTTCCCCCTTCCTAAGGACATGTAACGAATAAGCCTGGAAGGTGGACTGACGCAGTACACTTCAGCCAGCGAGACCTCTGTGCGTTCTCTGCATTGCTAGGCTGGAAAACCAGGAACTGAGAAAGTTAAAGGACATGACCTCTGCCTAAGAGAAACAGAATTTATCTCCTTAAAACTTTTACTCACTCAAAGGCATAACACTTTGCATATCTTTCAGCAGCATTTCTATGTCCAAGAATTTATCCAAAAAAATAATTATGTGGGCAAAGATTTCACTACAAAGCCAAAAATGTCTGATCTATTCCCTTGAAATTTTTCTACTTAATCAAGGCCTTACAATTTCGCATATCTTTGAACCAGCATTGAGTGTAAAAATTTATTCAAAGACCGTAAATAAGAAGGGTGCAAAAATGTAGCTACTAAAAAAATAATAATAATATAATATGACCAAAGTCATTCAAGGACCTACCAAGCTACCATGCCTCGTCTACCCCCACCTCCACAGCCTTTGATGTCAGTTTCTCCCCACCATCTCCCCTGATCGGGCCCCTCTGGCCATTCCAGCCTCTGCACTGCTCCTCAGCCAGGCTGGGTACTGCTCTCACTAGGCCTCTGCCGTTGTTCCACTGGCCTCGAGTGCTTTTCCCTCAAGTCTCTGCAGGTTTAACTTCCTCACTTCCTTCCAATCTTCATTAAGATTTGACCTTCCTGTATCTGCTCAGTCACTTTAGTCATGTCCAACTCTTTGCGACCCTATGGACTGTAGCCCACCAGGCTCCTCTGTCCATAGGATTCTTCAGGTAAGAATACTGGAGAGGTTGCCATGCCCTCCTCCANCCTTAGCATCTAAAACAAGAAATTCAGACAATAAGACACTCAGAGGATTGTTGAATGAATAAATGAATGAATGCGTTAACAGAAAATCAAATATAATTATTTATACCTGTGTTTTTGTAACCTAAATAAAGATAGAAACATAACAAGGAAGAAGCATTTTTTTCCCTTTAGACACACAGTCTGGTATCAATTAATTATATTCACAAGGAAACTGAAATACCAAAGACTGAAAGTCAGCCTCTTATCTTTATCCACAATAATGTCAAAAATAAAATAATGTCTTCACTGATAATGAGCAAACTCAAAATCTGCACACTAGTTTTCTAATACAAATCTTAAACTCGGTCTTAACTTTCTTGAACTGAAGAATTCAATTATAAATGTCTGCTTAAAAATAATAAGCAATATATCTCTTTAAACATTTTGGTAAAACACAGTATTTATCATCAAATATGCACCATGATTATAAAAACCAGAGCTGCTTAAACAAAAAACAAACTGCAGAACATAGTCAATATAGATGTACTGGAGTGAGAAGTAGACTACAATATTAACAGTTTCCAACTGTTTTCCAAGCACCTGAAGAAGCAGTAACGTGAATTTCCTCATAAAGGNGCTGCTTAAACAAAAAACAAACTGCAGAACATAGTCAATATAGATGTACTGGAGTGAGAAGTAGACTACAATATTAACAGTTTCCAACTGTTTTCCAAGCACCTGAAGAAGCAGTAATGTGAATTTCCTCATAAAGGCTGCTGCTGCTAAGTCGCTTCAGTCGTGTCTGACTCTGTGTGACCCCATAGACGGCAGTCCACCAGGCTCCCCCGTCCCTGGGATTCTCCAGGCAAGAACACTGGAGTGGGCTGCCATTTCCTTCTCCAATGCATGAAAGTGAAAAGTGAGAGTGAAGTCGCTCAGTCGTGTCCGACTCTAAAGGCTGTAGTTTAATTTTTTCCAGGGAAATATTTTTAATAGGATTACTGACCCTTTTAACACTCTTGGAAAGAAAATGAGTCTCATAAGCATTCTGGCATATAACTATTATAAAAATAAATAGAAGAGTCAATAGTGAAAGCACACTTGAGAAACTAACTTAAGAAATGTACGTAACTTCACATGGTGATAACTACTCTAACACAGACAAGATTTCACTTCTTATTAGCAGGACAACCAAATACACTAAGACAAAGGAAGGGCTGGAAAGGAGGAGAAAACTCCGAAGAAAAAACTTTCATATCTTCCTTCAAACAGAACTAACTACATTGACTGTGGTCAATTCTGTTGGCTATCATTCAACTCTTGGGCCTGACCTTAAGTCCTATGGGGTTTTTCCGAGGTATTTAACAGTTTCAGGGTAAGAAAGGACACTTAGTGATTTAAAACATATTTTTGCACGCACAACTCTTGTGCTCTAGGAGGAATTTTTTCAGGTCATTAGTTTATAATGTGAACTCGCGCCTAAGGATATTTTGAAAGGGAAAAAACTAGTGTGCTTGGAGATGCAGTTTATGTAACTTGCATCATCATTTATTTCAGCTCAATTTGGGGCCTAAACTGAACTCAAAATGAAGTCACCACATCTGCAACAGATTCTCTGGGCATGAAATGAGCACACAGAAATCTGCAAACAGAACAGACTCTTTACCCAGAAAAACAAAAACAGTGTAACCTCCTTAAAATATCCAAGTCCTTGCAAGAAGTTCTTACACTTTCAGAGTACAAAAATAAAGTCAGCCTTACAAGTAAGTTCCAAAATAATCTGGGTTAACAAAATGCCACTGGCATACCGAAATGCATGAATTCTGCCAGTTTTATCCTTGTTTCCACAGCCTACACCAACCATTCACACAACGACACACGTGTGGGTCTGGAAAACATGGAACCAAATCATTAGGCTCAAAGAAGGCAAGCATCTTCCTAAATCCATGTGCATAAGACAAATAGTGATTTGGCCATTATCAAGATTAATTTGATCCACATATGATATCAAAATAGATCATTCTCAGCCCCAACTTAACAAAGTATTTCCTAAATTCTCTATTTCCCTTTCAGTTCAGTTCAGTTCAGTCGCTCATTCGTGTCCGACTCTTTGCGACCCCATGGTGACCCCATGCACTGCAGCACGCCAGGCCTCCCTGTCCATCACGAATTCGCGGAGTTCACCCAGACTCATGTGCATTGAGTCAGTGATGCCATCCAGCCATCTCATCCTCTGTTGTCCCCTTCTCCTCCTGCCTCCAACCCCTCCCAGCATCAGAGTCTTTTCCAATGAGTCAACTCTTCACATCAGGTGGCCAAAGTATTGGAGTTTCAGCTTTAGCATCAGTCCTTCCAAAGAACACCCAGGGCTGATCTCCTTTAGAATGGACTGGTTGGATCTCCTTGCAGTCCAAGGGACTCG
>SJYW01018089.1:406490-437702 GCA_006410735.1 Raphicerus campestris
CTTAGCTTTCTTCATAGTCCAACTCTCACATCCATACATGACCGCTGGAAAAACCATAGCCTTGACTAGACAGACCTTTGTTGGCAAAGTAATTTCTCTGCTTTTTAATGTGCTATCTAGGTCAGTCATAACTTTCCTTCCAAGGAGTAAGCATCTTTTAATTTCATAGCTGCAATCACCATCTGCAGTGATTTTGGAGCCCTAACCTTATTTCCCTTAAGAGTAAACAAGACAGATATTCCCACTACCTTGTACAATAAAAGAAACAGGTTAGAATCTCTTTTCCTTTTCTTCATTATAACTTCACTTCTTTTATATTTGTTAAGGGCACATGAATTATAGCTTCAAATCATGGAGCTGAGGATCCTGAGATTGTCATAACGTAAGAAATTATGGAACTCCCTATTTTCAATCCTGGGTACACATTAGAATCACCACAGGAATTTTTAAAAAGTTCCTATATTCCCAGGCCCCATTAGGGCCTGGAGTTGAGTCAACATACAGTTAAGTCAATAGTCTCCCAAATGTGGAATCATGACCCAAAAAGGACCAAGGTTGAGAGCAAGCCAATGGCAGTCAAAACAGAACTCAATGCCTACAGGAGCCAGTGACGTGACAGAAGCAGGCAGGACATGCACACAGTTTAGGGTGTGTGAGAGCCAGAGAGTGTATCACACTAGTGAGGTCACAGGGCATGGGCTCCTGAACTCTAGCTGCTGATATTGCCATCAGGGAAATTACAGGTTTCTCACTTAATCAGAAAAAAGACAAAATAGAAAATCAAGATTTTTGTGTAGCATTCCCAACTTTTAAATGTTGGCTCAGTAGAACAGTAACAATACTGCATGAGGTAACCAAACACATTACAAACCACAGAACACGCGTTTGGCCTCTAGGGCTTCAGTTATCACTTCTGGTCTAAAGGGTGATTTCCATTCTACAGAAACCACAGCATCGTATCACCACAATAACGACAATAACAATACCTAGCCTTCATTAAGCATTTACAAGCTAGCCACTGTGCTAAGAGGTGCACATGGATTATCTCAATTAGCCTTCATCAACATTTATGGTACTATGAATATCCCCCCTTTACTTCCCCTCAAGCCAGAAAGTGCTTCCCCTCAAGCCAGAAAGTGGCGATGCCAGAATCCAAATGTGCGTGGTGTGACTCCATATCCTACATGGTGCTAGATTTCTTCAATGTTTTCAGTATGCTCTTAAAAGCCTGGACTCTTTGCACTTGTATTTTTTCAAAACTAAAACAAAGGGGTTATACTAAATGATTTCTCTGGTCCTTTTTGATTCTCAAATTCGATGGCTCAGACTCCATAATACAACTCTTGGCTGGATAAAAAAGTTAGCATTTATATGCATCAGTTGCTAATGTCTTGATGAGAATAACCTGATCAAAACAATAGAATGAATGAATGCTCATTCAACAGTCTTTCTGAAAAGACAGCAAAGACATAAAATCATAATAAAATTCGTTACCTCTGCTGGGCTTCCCTGGTGGCTCAGTTGGTAAAGAATCCACCTGCAATGTGGGAGACCTGGCTTCAGTCCCTGGGTTAGGAAGATCCCATGGAGGAGGACATGGGGAGGATACACTCCAGTATCCTTGCCTGGAGAATCCCCAGGGACAGAGGAGGCTGTGGGGCTACAGTCCATGCGGTTGCAAAGAATTGGACACAACAGAGCAACTTTCACTTCACTACAATTATAGAAAGCTTACTTTTCCATCTTACCTTTTGAAAGATGAGTGAATGTTCTCAGAAATTCTTCATATGTTTGCTCATGACAATTAACAAACTTATCCAAGACTTCTTCAATTAGCCTATCTTCATCCATCATCTCCAATTCTGGTGTCTGGGCAGGCATTCCTATTCATAAGGCCGCTTTATCTACGAGACCAAGAAAAACATGAGCTACGGTAAGTTGTGCAGTACCAGCCTCCTGAAAATACTCTAGATGGGTAGGTGGAAGAATTCCAAAACCCCAAAAGGATAAATCAAGATAGTTATTAGAGTGATATACCTTAGTTTAAGAGACCAGAGTTATATTCATATCTCAATTGCAGGATTGTTAACTATCCCAATTTTATTTTTGCCTGTTTCCTGGTTACCATCTTCTTAATTCACAGGAATATCATCACACAGTTACATAACTAGAAACTAAAAATCCTTCAAGGTGAGATAAACCAACCACCCATCCAAAGACAACAGCAACAGTTGCTAATATTTGTTACTTACTGAGCACCTATTAGGTACCAGGTACTGTGCTTTAACTTCATAACAATTTTAGCTCAGATTACAGAGCCAGTAAGCAGAAATGTCAGTTCTAGAAGTGTGACCCTAGAACCCATGCCCCTAAATACTTCACTATGTCTCTCTATCCATTGCATGACATACACACACACCCTCCATTAGTACCTCTGGTACTAATGCTGCCAAACAGTTGACTCGTCTGTGCTTTAACACATCCAGATATTGGAAACCCTTTATGTTCCAAAGAAGACTTTGGACAGCTCTATTAAAGCTTCCTTCTAAAACAGCCTAAAAGTGTCTTTGTGTTCCACATCCCAAACTGGTCTTGGACCCCTGGATGGGACTGAACCATTTCAATTCTTTTCATACATGATATCCTTTCAAATATTTGGGCAAGCCTATCCTGTCCTTTCTCAATCTTATTTCATCCACTTATATAAACTTCTTTTTCAAAATTCAGTTCATATTCAGTTTGTCTCTGAAGGCTTTAGCTTTCCATCTCCCGTCACCACAAGAGCACATCATAATTTCTGTGCTGCTTCTCTCTGCTGTGCCCACTGTTACACTTATCCCAGTGTATTAGAAATAGTTGTATACATGTCTGTGTCTTCTATGAGACCTGGAGCCCGCGAGAGAAAGGGTCCATATCTTTACATAGCTCAGGACGTGGCACAGAGTTGGCAGTCCATCCATCTCAAGCTAAAATTACTCATTTGAGCAGGTACTACAGTCAAATACTATTAGGAGTTGGCCAAAAACTCTGCTAAGCCCATCCGGTCACTGTATCTGTACCTTATGTGACACGGCTTTGAATCCTTTCACCCTTCTGATCAGTCTACCTGGAAAAGATTTCACACTGTCTGCATCCCTTTAAATTATGTCATCTAGAAATGAAGACAAGATTCCAGGAACAGTCTGGAGACAATGAGATTTGATTAACTCTCATATTCTAAATGTCTCACTGTTACTTCATGCAGAGATCGTGGCCCCTTCACATTGTCAGATCACTGACTACCTCGCTAACTAAATGCTTGTCAGCTGAGACAATACCTCAGTCCTTGAAGAGTTTGAACTTTGTTTTTAGTTGTGATATTTCACCCTGTTGAATTCCATTCATTCTGTATGAAATATGATTCTTACACAGCTTTGAGAAAAATGACTATCTACAAAAAGCAGAAGAATAATGACAGCCTAAAGAGCCAGTGTGATTCATGGGAGGGGTTCTCCGATACTACATCAATTCCGTGGTTCTTCTATTTTTCCTGAATAAAAGTGAACACCTGGTGTCTGTTATTAACTTTATTATTTGATATTTACCATAAAGTTAAGGAAAAACAAACCAAAAACATATTCACAAGATGATACCCAAACTCACTTAGTGGCAAGACCCAACCTGCATTAACATGAAAGTGTTTGTGGCTTTTATTTATTCTGTATAAATAGTATTACTATTTACGTTTCCCTGAAAAAAAAAACTAATGGACTTGCTTTTGAGGTGCTTTTCCAGACCCCACTGCAGATTTTATGCCACATTAATAATATGTAGCATTTGCCCTGATTACCTTTCTAAACTCCAAAACACTTTTGAATTCTGAAAGACAACTGACCCCAAGAGTTTTAAATAGGAATTATGAAGCTACAGGTACCTTTCAAAATTGCTGTAAGGATTAGATGAATATACAGGGGGCCTCAAGAAATGTCAGCCATGAGGATGACAAGGGATCAGTCTTAGTATTCTGTCCTTTGTTTACATGAAGACCTGTGTTGACTGTGACCCCCTTTGACTTTGAAGGTACTAATATTACCCAAAGATCAATCAAGAGAATTCATGATGCATTACAACCCTAGATAAAACATGATATTGTAGCAGTCCAAGTGAAAATAAAAAGTCTAGCTATGCACCAACCCAAAATGAAAGAAACAATTTGTACCTGAAAATTAGGTATAAGAAAAAGCACCAGTTACAGTTTATGCAAATTTACCTATAATACTGCCAGGCTTCAGCAACCCAAAGTTTAATAAATTATGCTTGCAATTGCTAACTAATAAATAATGATAAATTCAAAGGTGGTTATTATTTAACTATCAGCAGGACAAATACTTAATTACCAAAATGTTAATGTCAATCTGCTTTTCCAGAAGTGGACCTCAGCAAAATTCCAGCACTGTATTATAGCAACCTCCTCGTCAAGCCATCTCAGGTAATCTACTTCTGCAGACAACTATCAAACAGAAGCAGCCAGGTTGTATGTTATATTGCTGTAAATGCCTTCCCATGGATGCNTTACTTAAAACACATTTGTCAGAGACGAGAGCAAGAAGCTTTAAGAAACAAGTCACCCTGAGCTAGTAACCTTTCAAAACATATAATCTGCTTTCTAACAGTACAGAAAGGTATATGCCTGCAAAATCGTGTTTGTCATTGTTGTTAACTGTGAGACTTACTGCTGATACTTGAAAGTAATAAATAACACATTTTTAAAGAGTTTTGCAGGGACTATCAAAGCCCACTGTCTCAAATGCTCATAGTTCTGTTCAAGCAGCTCCTGAAGTATGCAAGGTAAAATGGGATATTTTACAAAGAACTCACAAAGCCTGAGGAAGGAAAATGTCAACCTTGGTGCTGCACAGGCTAGGTCTCTTTTTATACTTTGGAAAATGAACAAATCGCAAATGACCAAATTACACAGTAAGGGTACAGATTTATTTACATGATAGAAGAGAGTCGGTATGAACCAACAGCCTCTGCCTTGACTGAACAACAACTATTTTGCATCCTATAACATTTTCATGTGTTTAGGTCATATTAAGGAGAATGAAATCCAATGACAGAAATTGGCACAGATTCTCAGAGTTGAGAGAAACCTAAAGGTCATCTAGTTCAATCACAGAATACAAATGGATGAATCTGGAAAAGAAACTGTAAGTCATTTTGCCAATTATCGACTCTACTGGTGAGCAGCACTATATGAGTCTCATAAATAGTAATGAGATGTTCCTGGTTATGATTTTTAATGCATAGATGAAGTCATCAGGAAATTAAGCAATAAGCAGCAATCTCACTCAGGTTGGGTGTATTCATGTGTCTGACTACAACTACGTTCTTTATCCCAATAACATACAAAACATCTTGAGGCAAAATGCACACACACACACGCATATATATCATTTGTTTTAGACATTTATCAATACAAACAAGAAAACAAAGGAAAAGAGGAAGACATAAATACAAAACTTCTTCTGAAATAGAGGAGGATCTAAATTCCTTTACAGTTTTTTATCTGGGTGATAAAAACATACATTCTGGCATCAAAGAATACACAACACTTCAAGTTACAAGCTTCTCCCAATGAGCCTTTTCTAACACTTTAAAAAGCATGGAATTCTCCATTATCACCAAAAAAAGCTGAGAGTATAAGCCTTTAGATTTCCATGTAGATGATCCTTGGTACAACCCTTTGCAGTGAATATTAAAGGAAGCCTTTGGTAGGAGGCAGGAGAGGCTTGGAGATAACTGCTAACTACAAAGCTTCAGAAGAGCAGCTTCCCAAGTGGTTCAATGCCAATGCAAGAGACGCAGGTTCAATCCCTGGGCTGGGAAGATCCCCTGGAGAAGGAAATGGCAACCCACTCCAGTATTCTTGCCTGGAAAATTTCATGGACAGAGGAGCCTGGCAGGCTATGTCCATGGGGTGACAAAAGAGTCAGACACGGCTTAGTGACTAACCAACAAAGCTTTAGAAGAGAAAAGCTGCATATTGTCATCTGTGCAGAGGTCTGAGAGGTTGGCACATCTTTGTTATACTTTTTCCTTGACAAAAATCTCAT
Source organism: Raphicerus campestris (assembly GCA_006410735.1). Taxonomy (NCBI): domain Eukaryota; kingdom Metazoa; phylum Chordata; class Mammalia; order Artiodactyla; family Bovidae; genus Raphicerus; species Raphicerus campestris. The sequence goes on from SJYW01018089.1 coordinate 412,586, forward strand.
CTTAAGGAAAAGAGAAAGAGAAGACACCCAGTAAAAGTTTACCAAGAATGTTGGAACTCAGGCGTGTTGATGGTTTTCCTCCTGCAATAAGCTCTAGAGAGTGGGAATAATACTAACCTATAAAATTACATGTTTAAGCAGAGTTTCCTCTTGAAAAATTTGCTTCCTTTTCCTGATCATCCATCCAAGTTACCATAATGGGGTTTCTTGAAGCTATAATTTAAGACTTGTTCATCAACAGATTGTATAAAATCAATTTTATTTCCCCAAAACATACTCTTCCTCCAAGCTGCTCAAGTCAATTCAGAAATGTCTACATTGACTCACTAAGGTGGATTAACTATTAGACTGTTTTCAATTACACAGTTACTAATTCCATTAAACAAAAATGCAAAGAGTTAAATAAGCATTCAGAACTTCCCTCTCCTTGCTTACTCTTTTTTTTTTTTAAAAAGCAAATTACCTGTGGACATGGAAGTTGAAAGATGCACCCATAAGATACATTTAGAAAATCCATTGTTTTCAAAAGCAAAAAAAATTACTTTTCCACTATCATTTTTGTTTCTTAATTTGCTTTTTTGAAAACTTGAGTCAATCACCTACCTTCACCTCCTAACAAAACTACAAACATATTAACTGACCACTGCTGCTGCTGCTAAGTCGCTTCAGTCATGTCTGACTCTGTGTGACCCCATAGATGGCAGCCCACCAGCCTCTGTCATCCCTGGGATTCTCCAGACAAGAACACTGGAGTGGGTTGCCATTTCCTTCTCCAATGCATGACCTCCAGACTAGTACATTTTATCAAGAAAAATGTACAATACGCATATTTCAATGTTACTCAAAACTGATTTCCTAGCCTCAGAAATGTGATCATCTACCTCAATGAGTGATGGACAATAATAATGAGTATTTCAGTGAACATTTGTTCAAGGCCCCTGATAAACTTGTGGACCCAAACAGGCAGTAGAGTTTCTAAGTCAACTTTAGAGCTCTATAATCAAGCAATAAGGTTTCAATCATAAAAGAGTAATTCAACTGTAATCCCGCCTTCCCATGGACACAATGTCTCACTATTGTGCATTTTATCTGTATTGTGTGACAACTGTGGCACAAAAGCATCCACTCTCAATTAAACTCATCTCTTTGTCTGGCTTCCCAGCCTGCGGGCCACATGCTCAGCACACAGCACTTCCTCAAAACCAGAAAGCCTGCTTTACAGCAACACCTGCACCGCTAGTTAGGAGCAGGTGTAGACCCACCAGACTAAATCAACTCTGTTTTTGGGAATTCATTTCAAAAAGTGTTTCACAATGCCAGATGGTGCAAATAATATGGACCTTTTCATCTGACATTCTCTTAAAAAGAAATAAGATTTTAAAGCTGTATTTCTCAGCTATTTTTGATTCTAAATTCCTATGACCGTAGAATAACAAATGGGTCTTAAGGAGTAATACAGTGATTCCCTAACTTTCAATTTCCCTCAGCACTTTATTTGTAATTTTGCTTCGGTGTACACAACATAACACACACATACCCCTACTTAAAAACCAATTTCTTTTTGCCAGCATGGTTTCTATACACAAAGGCAGAAGTTAAGAAACACAAATTCCTTCCTTCTCTAAGAATAAAAATTTAAAGTGCATTTTCTTTCTGAAACAGCACTGTAAATCACCTCTGAAATGTTGCTCCATTTTATTCTACAATTAGGAATCCTCCTTAAAAATCAGAGAATGTTCTGGTCATGTGGCTGCATTTCATTCATCACTTAAAATAAAAAATGACAACTCACTTGTCATGTTCTTCTCTTGACAATCCATCACACTAACTGTAGATTGCTTCCATCTATGTCTCCTTTTCCTTCCTCTTTTCTCTGCTAGTTTCAGTTGTGGCTTCTGTCGTGGGATTCATTCAACAAGTCAGACATCTCCCTTTCCCATACTATTTACATTATTTCCTGAAAAAAAATCAGCCACTTATTTTAAAAAGCAAAAACTGTCTATGCCCGTTTGAATGCTATGAAAAGCTGCCATTGACCTTATTTCAAACACGTGCTAACCCGCTGGGCAATAATGTCATTTAAATTGTTTCTTCATTTATAAAAGGGGATGGAAATGCTTGACAGGTCACTACATTTCTTGGGAAACACTGTCATGAGTTCACAAAACTGCCTCTCCTCTGCCCGCCTCAGCTCACCATGTACACACACTCCTGCAGCTGTGTTAGCCTTTCACTTTAACTTTCCTAGCCTTAGGTAGTGTGAATGCAGATATAAAGGGACAGGATTTGAAGTTGTCTTCCATCTCCGACGTTCTGTTTTTCTCCAACTGTTTCCTTTTTATTCAATTACTATGACAGTAGATCCCACTACTACGTCTTTTATCTCCTCCGTGGAACAGAGATTATTTCACTCTGTAATGACACTGACTTGTATTCTTTAACTGCCCGGTGTCTTTGGATTTAAGGCAGAAGAAATACACATATCGCAGTATGAATTTGACTCTGCACCTATAATTGTGATTTCTTGGTGAACTTTTAAGAAAGGGTGACTACTTCCTACTATCATGCAAGCTCCTTAAGGCAAGACCTGTGTCTGTGATATTTTTTTTTCCTAATCCTCCACGGTGGAGGTACACAGTGGATGCTGCATAAATATTGTTCATGACTTCACATTTAGCTTCTGTGCTAGGATTTTGATACGCTGGGGACAACAAACCCACTCAGCAACCAACTACCTGTTTTCTGGTGTTAGTAGAATGCAAAGGCTAAGGCACTTCCCTACACCCACCCTGGTTTCTGTGCTGCATTTATTATTTTATATTTATTGTGGAGATATCCACTATGTCAATTAGATGAGAGCTGTCACTGATGCTGGAATTTCAAGTGCCATAATCATTATACAACACCAGGAATAGGTTAGGGAAATAACCCAATGCTCTTTTGCAGACAGAGATTAAAAAAATCACTGTGGGAGTAACCAGAAGAGATGATGACACTTTTTTAAAGAATGGATCAACATTTCAAATGGTGAAAATCAGCCAAACAACTGAGCTACTTGCTCGGTTTTTTAAAAGTCAACTCTGAAAATGCATCCTAAAACTTTTCAAAAAATGAACATCTTCACTTTTACAAATAAATTTATGGCACCATCATCATTAGACAGATTTATTGAGTACATTCTCTATAACAGACACTTCATATCCATCCATCCTCCCAATAAGGCAGGTATCACCCTTGTTTTAGAGATAAGGACTGAAGCTCAAAAAGGCCATTCAGCTAGCAAGTGGCAGAACTCAGACTCAAATCCAAATCTATCTACTTCAAATCACTACATTCTATCATCTAAGCCACACAGAACCTGATTAAATGACCAAAAACACTAAACGGGCTGATTATATTATATTCACCAAATAGAATTTCAGGCAAGTATTAAAAATTATAAAAGTGGAAATATACATTTCATAGTATATATGAAATAACATTACATCAAAAAGATAAAACAATTTAAATATATTCTTATCATAATTATTAATGTATGTACACCTGGATAAAAATTAGAACACAAATAAATAAAAAATTTTATGGTTAGGAAATGGGCTTAATAAATGGTATATATTTTTCTTGCGGTAACTGGTTTTAATGGATTGTTTTAAAATTAAGTCAGCTACAGTAATCAAGGCAGTGTGGTACTGGTGAAAGAATATACAAAGAGATCAATGGAACCAGAGAACCCAGGATAGATCCACCTAAGTAGAGCTAGTGATCTTTGACAGAGGAGCAAGGGCAACACCACAGAGAAAAAAGTCTTTTCAACAAAGAGTTCTGGGACAACTGGACATCCACAAGCAAAAACAGGAGTCTAGGCTTATTAACAAAATGGATCACTGAACAAAGAGTAATACCACAAAAGTATGAAACTCCTAGAAGTTTTATATCAGAAGAAAACCTAGATGACCTTGGGTATGGCAATGGGGTTTTCAGATACAACACTAAAGCCATGATCCATGAAAAATATAACTGATAAGCTGAACTTCACCAAAATTAAAGACTTATGCTCGCCAAAAAATACAGACAAGAGAATGAAAAGAAAAGCCATAGGATGAGAGAAAATACTTGCAAAAAACACATCTGATAAAGAACTGTTATCCAAAATATACAAAGAACTCTTAAGATGCAACAACGAAAAGACAAATAACTTGATTAAAAATAGGCCAAACACCTTAGTAGGACACCTCACTGAAGAAGACGTACAGATTACAAGCAAATGAAGAGATGTTCCCATCATGTTATTAGGGAAGTGACAAATTTAAAACAATGAGATACTACACACCTATCAGCATCGCCAAGACCCAGAATGTTGACACCACCAACTGCTGGTGAGGATGTAAGCAACATGAACTCTCATTCATTACTAGTGGGTATACAAAATCATAGAGACAGTTTGGAGGCTTCTTACAAAACCAAACATACTCTTCACATATGATTCACTAACAGTGCTCCTTGGTATTTACCCAAAGGACTTGAAAACTTAGGTCCACACAAAAACCTGCACATGGATGTTCTAGCAGCTTTACTTATATAACTGCCAAATCTGAAAGCAACCACGGTGTCCTTTGGTAGGAAAACAGACAAACTGTGGATATCCAGGCAACGAAATACTATTCAGAGCTAAAAATAAATGAGCTATCAAGTCATAGACAGACATGGAGGAAACTTAAATGCATTTTACTAAGTGAAAGAAGCCAATCTGAAAACTATATGACAATGTGAAATCTGCAAAAGTATGGAAACAATAAAAAAAAAGATTAGTGGTTTCAGGGGTTGAGGAAAGGGAGCAGTGAGTAGATGGAGAACAGAGAACTTTTAGGGCAGTGAAATTATTCTGCATGATCCTGTAATAACAGATACAAGCCATTATACATTTGTCCAAACCCCCTGAATGTACAACACCAAGAGTGAATGTTAACTTAAACTCTGAACTTTGCGTGATGATAATGTGTCAGTGTGGGCTTCCTGGGTGGCTCAGTGGGTAAAGAATCCACCTGCAATGCGGGAGATCTGGGTTCGATCCCTGAGTTGGGAAGATCCCCTGGAGGAACGCATGGCAACCCACTCCAGGATTCCTGCCTGGAGAATCCCCAAGGAAAGAGGAGCCTGCCGGGCTGCAGTCCATGGGGTTGCAAATAGTCGGTCACAACTGAGCGACTAAGCACAGCACAGTGTGTCAATGCAGGTTCATCTGTTTTAACAAATGTATCTCTGGTGGGAGGTACTGATAACAAGAGGCTATGAATGAGTAGGGGCATCAGGTATGTGGGAAACTCTACTTTTCACATAATTTTGCTGCAAACCTGAAACTGCTCTAAAAAATAAAGTTTATCTTAAAACATTAAGCCAGCTTTTACATCTGCTCTGAACCCTTTGGTTTACTCTTCCTTTGACTGTAAAACTTTGGAATAGGGATGGAGGAGGCTACTATCACGGTTTTTAAGACTGCTGTGGAATATTTTCCTTGGCAGAACATTTATTTAATCTTTTTGCAACAATCTTTTGAGGTAGATAGTTCTATCCCTATTTCAGAGATGAGGAAACAGAGGCTTAAGGATTAAGATGACTCCACCTGGAAAACAGCAAAGTTGGCAGAGAAAACCAGGGCCACTTGACTCTAAAGCCCATTTTCTTAATCACCCCACTGTATAATCCTACACAGCAGCTGCCCAACGTAAAGTGGGCGGTAGGCCTCCCATAAACAGAACTCCTTTTGATTTTGAGAAGACCACTCAAAATCACTGACACTGGTACTAGTAGTTTCTGTTTTAGGAAAAATAATTTCCCATTTGAATTACGAGAGTATTTATTTGTTGTCGTTGTTGCTGTTTAGTCCCCAAGTCGTGTCTGACTCTGTAAACCCCTGGACTGTAGCCCACAAAGCTCTTCTGTCCATGGGATTTCCCAGGCCAGAATACTGGAGTGGGTTGCCATTTCCTTCTCCAGGGAATCTTCCCAACTAGGGGATCAAACCCATGACTCCTGTTTGGCTTGGCAGGTGGATTCTTTACCACGGAGCCACCTGGGAAGCCCCAGTATTTATTTAAATCATATTAATTATATTCATTTTTCTAAAATGTTTTTAATAAATCAGGTTTCCACCAGGGCTTTTTTTTCTGTCTTTACAGATGAATAGTAGATTAGGTTTTCATTGCTCACCAGTAAGGAAACAGTTAAATCTTGAGGGTACACCCTGGTGGATATCTCCCTCAACCATCTAAAGAAAGAAAAAAGTCACAGTCAGTTACTCCCGTTAGATCTGCGTTCACTGGGACATCTGCAGGCACAGATACGTGCTCTGGTTACCGTCATCCTTCTGCAGGCCACGGTCAGACTACTGACATTTAATACCAGGTTTAGCAGCAAAGACTGAAAGAGGGCTGAACAGACCCCTGGCCTTCAGGTAGGTCCAATAACTTCATTTCTGCTGGAGCTAAAACCTGGGAGCTTAAGCTTGTCAACTTTTAGGGAAAGAGGCCCCCTTCAGCAGTATGTTAGTTCCAGTTGGACTGGATGTCCAGATAGGGAAAGGATGATGTAGAATTTGGGGAGAAAGGGGCTTTCTGGTCTCAGGTTGCAACAAGGATTTTATTCCTGTGGCATCCAAGTTGACATATTAAACTTAGTGCGTAAATGCTTCTCTGATACAAGGGTCAGAAGGAAGACCCAATCCTGGCTCTACTGTCAGCAAAAAAAAAATCAAACAATGTGTGCCTCAAGCCTGATTAACTGTGCAAGATAGGGTTAATTCACACACTGAAAAGACTGTAGTTACATGAGGTTACCTGCTATTTCGGAGCGATCAGGAAAACGTGGGCCACGCTGATCAGTAAGATTTAATGCTTCCGAGTACAGTAGCTTTCTTTGGAAGGGAAAAAAAGTCAGTTCAAACACAGGAAACTACAAACCCAGACCTCACACCATTAGTCCTCTTTTGATTCTCAACTATGCCCTAGCTTCACAGTGAATAAGTGAAAAGCTCCCTGTTGAGGGATGTTAGCATGGGGTTGAGAAACTTGTATAAATTTATTGGTCCCGTATTTCTGTCTCTTCAAAAGAATCTTTAATGTGTTGACTTTGAAAGTTCCTTCAATCGAAGAACGGTGTCTTCTTTTTCAAACCCTGCCTGTTTTCATCTGGCCTATTTAGAGAACCACTTCAGTAGATTATTTTAGTTATAGTATCACCTTTTAAAAACTCATTTAAAAACCGAGATGGGACAAATCGAGTCACATTGAAACCGTGGAAAATATACCATGGTCTACTCCTGTGAAGACATATTGACGTTAGTAAAGCAAAACTGCAAAATCTAAGCTACATGGCAAAATAAACTGGAAACACTTTCAACGCTCTTGTTCATCCTTTAAATACATTAGTCGTCCGGCCATGGTCTAAAAAGTGTAACCTAAAAATTAAAAACACAACCACTTTGTGTTACAAGAAGAGGTAATTCACCTTAACAGTAATCAACTTTACAACTATTTTCAGGGCCCTGTAATTATAGGGTGAGCCAAGAGCAGGACATCAAAGGGGAAACGGGTCAGGAACCTGGGGACCCAAAAAAGCTACACAAAGAGGTAGTATTCGTCATGTCTTGCCTAAGAAAAGTTTGTTTAATCTACAATAACCATGTTTTCCTTTATGAGGAGTCAAAATCCCTATGAACTTTATTTATAAGCAATTTTTTTTTAGTAATCTGTTTTTTTAATGAGAACACATTGTATAGACAGAGAACTCTACGTGAGGCACTGTGGTGACCTGAACGAGAAGGAAGTCCAAAAGGGAGGGGACATGTGTATTTGTGTGGCTGATTCATTCTGTTGGACAGCAGAACCCTACACAACGTTGCAAAGCAATTATACTCCAATAAAAATTAATTTAAAATTCAAAATCCCCATGAACTTTAAAGTGAAGCCAGTAGGCTACAGTGAAACTTTCTGTTTAAAAGCAAGCGCTCTTGGTGTATGGTCACCCTTGGGATCTGGGATCCATAACCTCTGCATAGCAGGCTTTCTAGCCCAGCCATTACTGGGTGATGGCCGGTCTTCCCTGGTGTTTACAACAAGCAGGCGCTGGCGCAGGTGCTCCCTCAGCCCCAGAGTGGGCAACTCTGAAAATCATCTGCACGTCATGCTGAGTGTGATCACTGCTGGTTTTCCTTTACTAAACTGAGTCCCAACAGTATTTCCCTTTAGTTCCGACGGAGAGCATTTTCTGAGTTGCACAGCTGCCTTCTCTCGCATATACCTGGATAGGCCACAAGTAAATACAACACTTGCCCAGGTTATTTCATAAGCAAGGCAAGTTGCTGAACCTACACACCACCATGTCTGAGGAAGAAAGAGGCTTGCTTCATAACCTTAGGCATAATCCTTCTCATTCAAGTTCCCCATTTGCTTTAATAACCCACAAGATGATTATGAAAATATCACACTTTGAATCTCCCAAGCTAAAAATAACTAGAAGAGAATAATTAGCAATTAATTAGATCTGATCTTCAAGGCCCCATCAAAACTACATTAGACTGACCATAGATTCCAAATGGCCCAAGGAAACTTTGCAGGCAGAATAAAATAAATTATACCATCAAATAATGTTTGCTGTATGGTGTGCTATGCTCAGTCACTAAGTCCTGTCCAACTCTTTGCAACCCAAAAGACTGTAGCCCTGGAGAAGGCAATGGCACACAACTCCAGTACTCTTGCCTGGGCAATCCCATGGGCGGAGGAGCCTGGTAGGCTGCAGTCCATGGGGTAGCGAAGAAATGGACACGACTGAGCAACTTCACTTTCACTTTTCACTTTCATGCATTAGAGAAGGAAATGGCAACCCACTCCAGTGTTCTTGCCTGGAAAATCCCAGGGACAGGCGAGCCTGGTGGACTGCCGTCTATGGTTTCACAGAGTCGGACATGACTGATGTGACTTAGCAGCAGCAGCAGCAGCAGCAGCAGACTGTAGCTCCTCCAGGCTCCTGGACCAGTACATGGAATTTTCCATGCAAGAATGCCGGAGTGGGTTGTCATTTCCTTCTCCAGGGGATCTTCCTGACCCAGGGATTGAACCTGTGTCTCCTGCATTGGCAGGCCAATGTTTATTCAATACTTATGCACCAGCATATATAATCACATATGTGCTATGTGATTTACGTGTGTCATCTCATTTACTCTCAAAAATAACTCAATGAATAGATACTAATACTATCCCTACTTCACAGATAAGAAAAGAGAGGAAATAAACTTGGCCAAGAGTTAAACAGCAAATATGTGTTTCAGCCCAAATGTGGACTCTGGCAATCTAACCTAAGCGTCTGCATATTTAATCAGGAGTTAGTGGAAGGGTAACAAGAAGAATGAAATATTCCCTGTTACTTAAACTGAGCTCACTACCAACATCTCTGTCCTATGCATGCACCGTCGTGTCCAACTCTTTGTGCCCCCAGGGACTACAGGCCCACCAGGCTCCTCTATGGTATCGCCCAAGCAAGAATACTGCAGTGGGTTGCCATTTCCTCCTCCACGGGATCTTCCCAACCCAGGGATCAAACCTACATCTCCTGAATTGCAGGCAGATTCTTTACCACTGAGCCAGCTGGAAGGCCCCTTCTGCTGCATCAGTTCAGTTCAGTTACTTAGCAGTGTCCGACTCTGTGACTCCATGGACTGTAGCACGCCAGGCTTCCCTGTTCATCACCAACTCCCGGAGATTACTCAAACTCATGCCCATCAAGTTGGTGATGCCATCCTGCCATCTCATCCTCTGTCGTCCCCTTCTCCTCCTGCATTCAGTCTTTCTCAGTACCAGGGTTTTTTCAATGAGTCAGTTCTTCGTATCAGGTGCCCAAAGCACTGGAGCTTCAGCTTCAGCATCATTCCTTCCAATGAATACTCAGAACTGATTTTCTTAAGGACTGACTGTTGCGTATGTTTATTCAATTCTCACCAGTCTAAAAAATTATCAACCTATACCCATTAACCAGATTCCCAGACCTTAAAATTGCTCTAATCAGCTCACTGTGCATTAACAACCTTACTTTTTATAAGTTCAAATATAATCATCACAACTAGAACTTACAGTGTACAAAGCCCTGTTCTAAGTGCTTTGCATGTATTAACTTACTAATCACAACTTACATCAACCAGTGAGGTAGGTAAAATTATCATTTTACAGATGAGGAGACTAGACACAGGTTAAATTACTTGCCCAAGGTAACAGAGGAAGTGACAGAGCCAGAATTTGAATCCAGGGAGTCAACTCTCAGAGTCCATCCTCTTAGCCACTGTTTTTGAAACATTAACAGTTCATTCTTAGAAGTCAAATAATCTGTGCTTTTTTTGTTTCCTTTAATTTAGGAATTTAGTCTGCAAACAGGGCATGTATTTCACATAAAGGCTCCTGATATCTCTTCAAGGTAGGTAATAATTTTTTTTTAATTAATCAAGCTTACTTCATCTGATAAATATCTCTTTTTAAAAATCATACAAATATTACCTTCTGTATAATTCTGGTACCTCTTTTTTAACGCTTGCTTACAACAGAATTACTAAAGAATTACTTCCAGGTTCTGGAACAGGAAAGGGATCTGAAATAATGGCCACTAACTCTTATTTTCTTATCCAAAGAGGGAGGAAGGAAGGGAGGGGAAGAGACAGGGGAGAGAAGAGGTGTTGGAAAACTTCTCTGCTTCACTAAAAGAAATCTAAAACCGAAGCAAAAGCAGCTGAGAAAACAGAGTCTTTGGCGAGGTGTTCGGTAAAGTTTAATTACCACATTTCCATGACTAGATACAGGAATGGTAAAAATCACTATCAGGTAAATTCTCCCCAGCGCGCTGGGTATTCAGAGATTAATCTTTTGGTTCGGCAAAACAATCACAGCTTGGTATTCTCGGTGCGCCCTTCAAACTCCCGCCCCAGCAACGTAAGGATGCCCAAGTGTGCAATTTTGAGTGCAACCTCCAAAGCGTCCCGGCAAGAGTCCGTGAGGACACTTGGCCAGGAGTCTCTTCAGGCGGCGGTTTCCAGGCAACCCCACTCTGGCCAGAAGCAGCTGTGCTTCCTACCCGGTCATCTGTTAATGAGTTCCCCGGAGGGGCTCCAACAGCACCCCGGCGCGGGTAGCCTGACGCCCCTCCTGGTACGCAACTTTCCCATAACCTGGATGTTAGGTGCATCAGCCATTCTCACCTCCCATTCCCTAGTTTTCTGTCTTGGCTCCCAGCTACTCACTCCGCATTTTTGGCGTCTTTACTCAGCGAGACTTGTCTCCTGGAGAAGCAACTATTGGAGCCACACGTCCCACAGAGAACTGATTCCTGGGAAATGTAGTTCTTTCTGCTGACAAGTGGTGACTCTTTAAGGGAAAATGACTACAATTCCCAGAAATCTAAGGGACGGTAGTCCATGTCTAAAACAGCTCCCAGCTGCTACGATTGTTTTAAGCAAAAAGGTTCTGTTTCTCTTTGCTTGTCTGCTGCTGCTAAGTCGCTTCAGTCGTGTCCGACTCTGTGCGACCCCAGAGACAGCAGCCCACCAGGCTTCCCCGTCCCTGGGATTCTCCAGGCAAGAGTACTAGAGTGGGTTGCCATTTCCTTCTCCAATGCATGAAGTGAAAAGTGAAAGTGAAGTCACTCAGTGAGTTTCCAGGCAAGAGTATTGGAGTGGAGTGCCACTGCCTTCTCCCTTTGCTTGCCTAGCCGCCTGAATTTTTGCTATTCCACTGCAAACTTACGGGACAACTCTTTATTTTTAACATGCTTTTTGCATGTGAGGGAATCTACACATAATGATTTTATATGAAGAGATGTAGTAAGTAAAGAAAGTTTTTTTTTTGTTTTTTTTTTGGTAATTCTTTCAGATAAAAGATCTATCCACCGTCAGAGAATATGTCACTACAGATGGTAACAGTCGGTAATAGCATAGCCTTAATTCAACCAGGCTTCTCATTAATGAATTTTGATGGGCAAGTTTTCTTCTTTGGCCAAAAAGGCTGGCCCAAGAGGTCCTGCCCCACTGGAGTTTTCCATTTTGAGGTAAAGCATAATCATCTCAAACTGAAGCCTGCAGTTTTCTCTAAGGATTCCTGCTACCTTCCTCCTCTTCGATACCCGGCCACTTGCACATTCAGCAGCAGCTTGGAGTCTGAAAGGCATCAGTACATCATCCATGGAGGAAAAACACCAAATAATGAGCTTTCAGATAAGATTTATGTGATGTCTGTTGTTTCCAAGAACAACAAAAAAGTTACCTTTCGCTGCACAGAGAAGGACTTGGTAGGAGACGTTCCTGAAGGCAGATATGGTCATTCCATTGATGTGGTGTATAGTCGAGGGAAAAGTATGGGTGTTCTCTTTGGAGGACGGTCATACATTCCTTCTGCTCAAAGAACCACAGAGAAATGGAACAGTGTAGCTGACTGCCTGCCCCATGTCTTCTTGGTGGATTTTGAATTTGGGTGCTCTACGTCATACATTCTTCCAGAACTTCAAGATGGACTATCTTTTCATGTCTCCATTGCCAGAAATGATACCGTTTATATTTTAGGAGGCCATTCACTTGCCAATAACATCCGCCCTGCCAATCTGTACAGAATAAGGGTTGATCTCCCCCTGGGTAGCCCAGCTGTGGAGTGCACAGTCTTGCCAGGAGGAATCTCTGTCTCCAGTGCAATCCTGACTCAAATAAGCAATGATGACTTTGTTATTGTTGGTGGCTATCAGCTTGAAAATCAAAAAAGAATGGTCTGCAACATCATCTCTTTCAAGGATAACAAGATAGACATTCATGAGATGGAAACCCCAGATTGGACCCCAGACATTAAGCACAGCAAAATATGGTTTGGAAGCAACATGGGAAATGGAACTGTTTTCCTCGGCATACCAGGAGACAATAAACAGGCTGTTTCAGAAGCATTTTACTTCTATACGTTGAAATGTGCTGAAGACGATGTGAACGAAGATCAGAAAACTTTCACCAGTAGTCAGACATCAACAGAAGACCCAGGGGACTCCACTCCCTTCGAAGACTCAGAAGAATTTTGCTTCAGTGCAGAAGCAAACAGTTTCGATGGTGATGATGAATTTGACACCTACAATGAAGATGATGAGGAAGATGAATCTGAGACAGGCTACTGGATTACATGCTGCCCTACTTGTGATGTGGATATCAATACTTGGGTACCGTTTTATTCAACTGAGCTCAACAAGCCTGCCATGATCTATTGCTCTCATGGAGATGGACATTGGGTCCATGCCCAATGTATGGATCTGGCAGAACGCACACTCATCCAGCTTTCAGAAGGAAGCAATAAATATTACTGCAATGAGCATGTGGAGATAGCAAGAGCACTGCAGACTCCCAAAAGAGTTCAGTCATTAAAAAAGCCTCCACTGAGATCCGTCCACAAAAAGGGTTCTGGGAAAATTATTACTCCTGCCAAGAAATCCTTTCTTAGAAGGTTGTTTGATTAGTTCCATGACAGCCTTTCAGATTCAAGTGCATCAAAATTTTAAACTTATTTTAAAGGATCATAACAATGATAAAATTGATCTTCGTATTTTTGTTTATGAAGATGTTTATGAAGACATCTAATGTTTTCATTTAGTTATATGAGTAAAGTACTAGGGGAAGTGCTTATAATGCTATACTGAATACAGTCGTTGTGTTTAGACCTATGCAGGACCTATAACCTGTATTTTGAAAATATTTTACTGAAAGTTATAGTCAATGGAATTTATGATCTGAATTTTTATTCAAGGAATCTTTAAACACAGAAGTAGTAATAATAATCAAGGTATGCTTACATCCTTTATAGGACTTTTGGTAACAGATAATCCACCAAGCAGTTAATACAAATGTAACCAATAAAGAAACTAACACCCAAAGGGGTTAAATGAATTATTTTGTGGACTATGACAATTTGGTGGTTGACCAGAAACCAGATCTCTTAAAACTGAGATCACCTGTATCCCACATGAATGTTCTTTGTACACCTCAAAGATGGCCACTTGACTATGCCTGTATACAGAAAAAATTATCAGGTAGATAATTTTTTATAATTACCTACCTACCTACCTATAGATAGACTCTTGTGTTTAGTCACTCAGTTGTGCCCAAATCTTTGGACCCCATGGACTGTAGCCCACCAGACTCGTCTGTCCATGGGAATTCTCCAGGCAAGAATCCTGCAGTGGGTTGCCATGGCCTCCTCTGGGGGGTCTTCCCAATCCAGGAATCGAACTCAGGTGTCTTGTGTTGCAGGCAGGTTCTTTGCTGTCTGAGCCACCAGGGAAGCTAGATAGAAAAAAAAAAAAAAAAAGATAGTCTCCATTGACATGAAGAAAAGCATTGTTTGTTACATTTTATGAAGCTATCCACATGCACTTTCTTCATAGACTCCTCCCCCACTGCCACCCCAACCCCCCCCCCCCCCCCCCCCNGAGCATGTGGAGATAGCAAGAGCACTGCAGACTCCCAAAAGAGTTCAGTCATTAAAAAAGCCTCCACTGAGATCCGTCCACAAAAAGGGTTCTGGGAAAATTATTACTCCTGCCAAGAAATCCTTTCTTAGAAGGTTGTTTGATTAGTTCCATGACAGCCTTTCAGATTCAAGTGCATCAAAATTTTAAACTTATTTTAAAGGATCATAACAATGATAAAATTTATCTTCGTATTTTTGTTTATGAAGATGTTTATGAAGACATCTAATGTTTTCATTTAGTTATATGAGTAAAGTACTAGGGGAAGTGCTTATAATGCTATACTGAATACAGTCGTTGTGTTTAGACCTATGCAGGACCTATAACCTGTATTTTGAAAATATTTTACTGAAAGTTATAGTCAATGGAATTTATGATCTGAATTTTTATTCAAGGAATCTTAAAGACAGAAGTAGTAATAATAATCAAGGTATGCTTACATCCTTTATAGGACTTTTGGTAACAGATAATCCACCAAGCAGTTAATACAAATGTAACCAATAAAGAAACTAACACCCAAAGGGGTTAAATGAATTATTTTGTGGACTATGACAATTTGGTGGTTGACCAGAAACCAGATCTCTTAAAACTGAGATCACCTGTATCCCACATGAATGTTCTTTGTACACCTCAAAGATGGCCACTTGACTATGCCTGTATACAGAAAAAATTATCAGGTAGATAATTTTTTATAATTACCTACCTACCTACCTATAGATAGACTCTTGTGTTTAGTCACTCAGTTGTGCCCAAATCTTTGGACCCCATGGACTGTAGCCCACCAGACTCGTCTGTCNGTCACTTGACTATGCCTGTATACAGAAAAAATTATCAGGTAGATAATTTTTTATAATTACCTACCTACCTACCTACCTATAGATAGACTCTTGTGTTTAGTCACTCAGTTGTGCCCAAATCTTTGGACCCCATGGACTGTAGCCCACCAGACTCGTCTGTCCATGGGAATTCTCCAGGCAAGAATCCTGCAGTGGGTTGCCATGGCCTCCTCTGGGGGGTCTTCCCAATCCAGGAATCGAACTCAGGTGTCTTGTGTTGCAGGCAGGTTCTTTGCTGTCTGAGCCACCAGGGAAGCTAGATAGAAAAAAAAAAAAAAAAGATAGTCTCCATTGACATGAAGAAAAGCATTGTTTGTTACATTTTATGAAGCTATCCACATGCACTTTCTTCATAGACTCCTCCNTGTTACTAGGGAAAGGACTGGTCAAGAGAACCTGGGGGCTAGCTCACTTCTGCCATTATCTGTGTGGCCCTGGCAAGTCAACCACTCTGATCAAAATGTTGAGTGTATGAATGCATGAATTTTATGGGGCAAAGGATTATTTTTATGATTGTCAAAGGAATTTACATTTTCATTTCAAATCCTACATTTACCTTAAGTATCTGGAAACAAATTGTCTTTCTTATTTTAGTATAAACTATATTCATTATTCTGTTGCTTTTTTTATTATAAAAGCACCGAATTCATGTTGTATTTTCCTCGAGGAAAAATGTCATTTCATTTTTTTAATGTTGTACTCAATATTATTATTTGAATATAAAACAATACCCTCTGTTTCCAAATTTTAAACTTTTATTTCAAATACTTAAACATACAACTGTTAACTATAACCATAATATTAATAAGGAATAGAAATATTAAAATATAAAAATTAAGTGCTGAAACATATTTTAATTAAAAACATTTGACATGGAAATTCCTTCACAACAAATCATCAAATAAAACCACTCCATCCTAGTGCCTGAACTTTTCCTAAAGCAAATACAAAAAAAGAAGAAGAAAGGTCTTAGAAGCCATTAAACAAACTTTACAATTATGTGTATGAAAATAAAGTGAAGTGCAATTTCACAAAAGGAAAAATCTAACCAAAAATGAATGAGGTATATTTATGTAGGTTACTGTAGTTAAATGGAAAAAATCAAATAGTGACAAAATATCTACTGTTACTTAAAAATCTCTCAACATCGAAAGAATAGACCACTTCTCATACAATAACTGAAGACACAGACATATCCGCAATCAAAAATCATTTGCATCAAAATGATGATTCATTCTCGCAACCACCACCGGTGCTTANTAAAAATCTCTCAACATCGAAAGAATTGACCACTTCTCATACAATAACTGAAGACACAGACATATCCGCAATCAAAAATCATTTGCATCAAAATGATGATTCATTCTCGCAACCACCACCGGTGCTTACAAACTCTGCCTCCTAGCTGTGTGTAATTTGAATTCTGTTTGATCTAATGTGAGATCCACAAGCTCAACCAAAAAAAATCTTTACTTTCATCTATATTTTGTGAAAACAAATTGAGGCAAAACTAAATTTTAATTCACTTGGAAGGAAAAGACATCTTTTCCACCTGTTCCTGTTTCTCAGTACATATTTATTAATCCCAAGGAGCTTTTTGACCTCATACCAACTATTCATCAATTTTCATCAGCCCTTATCACTGGTCTCTGCAGGTGCACCTCAGCGGGTTGGCAGGAGAAGTTGTAGAATCAGGTTTCATGGGAAAAAGATGCTTTTCACTTCCCACGTCTCAGTCTATACTTCAGAAAAAAAAAAAAAAAAGGCTCCGTTCAGTGTGGTGAATTTCCCTAGAGAATGTGACTTCCTTTACAATGGACACTGTCAAACATAAGATTTGAATATAAAACCAGGGTCTAGGGTATTACAATCTCAACAGTGAGGAGGACAAAAACAACCATAGGCCACATTTCTACATATTGAAATTCCTGCAGCCACATGTTCCTGGGGTTTATTAAAATATGATCTGATTAAAGGATTATTGGGAGAGTTGTGCTATAAATCATGCTGTTAGTCACATGCATTCAAAGGAGTTCCTACAATGCTAGAAAAGTAGAATTTAACGTTGGAAAGTGTTTACATTGCCACCAATTGAGTAACAGAGAGGAAGTGGAAAAAAAAATCTACAAACCAGAGCAAGCATGCTTCAGGGAATAAGAAGATTATAGGAATTTAGCTGTTTATTAGGGCAGAGACATGCTGTAAGGATTAAAGGGGATGAAGGAAAGGGGTGGCTTCAGTCCATTAGTTTACCTAATGCAAAACATGAACGTTTTCTAGAAAAAAATAAAATTAAAATATGTATATCTTTTTGACAACTAAATTACAAGTATCTTTGTAATTTATATATTCTATACAAAAAAGGCAAGAAAAAACTGTTGTATTGTTTAAATGGAAAATACCAGGTTCAATCCCTATAAAAGCATCAAATGCATACCATTTAGGATAATATCACTGATGCACATTTGACAACTAAATTACAAAGCTCTTTGATATACTGTGTGTGAAGAGTGGCAATTAAGGCCAATAAAATCAAAGGAAGAAAAAAACTAATTAACACTAACATATCATTATGACTCACTAGCATATACACTCCCATGCCTGCTCTAAATTGCCAGCAATTGGCAATTCCCAAATTCCTAAGGATGCAGACAAGAGTTTCCAGAAACTGGAGCCACCAGAGGTTTGGAGGGGTTGGCTCTTGAGAGCTTTGACGATTCTCCTCCTAGCAAAAGGCCCTAAGCACACCAAGGACTTAAAACCCACCCATCCCTGCTCCCAAGAATGCAATCTGAAGATTATGAACTATATTGATGAGGTGTAGATTCTAAACAAATTATGTTACTGCTTTATTTCAAAAAAAAATTAATGGTTCATTTTTGTGGCAGAAATAACATGGAACCTGAAAACAAAAGATTTGAGTTCAAATTCCAGATCAGGTATGTACTATCCCCCTAAATTTGGGCAAGTCATTTAACTCTCCACAAATGAGAATCATAGCAATATCTACGCATAGAGTTGTTGTGAGGAAAAATGAGGCAAAATGAATGTGGATGAATATGGAAATATTCTAAAAGTGGCAAAAAAATTAAAAAACCCTCTGCAAATGTTAACTTTTCCACTGTACCATGAGCAGGCTCCACCTAAACTTGTGCACGCATGCTCAGTGGCTCAGTCATGTCTGACTCTTTGCAACCCCATAGACTATAGACCACCAGGCTCCACTGTCCACGGAATTTTCCAGGCAAGAATACTCGAGTGGGTTGCCATTTCATACTTCAGGGGATCTTCCCAACCCAGGGATCAAACCCACCTCTCTTTCATCTCCTGCATTGGCAGGCAGATTTTTTTTTACCATTGACACCATCTGGGAAGCCCTCCCTCTAAACTTAGCAGGTGAGTAAAGTACAACAATTTCCTGCTACAAAAACCTTAATACACTGAAATTAAACTGATCATAATAGAAGAAAAAATAACGTAATGCAGAGGGAAAGACTCCATGAAAACTAGATTTAGTAAAATGGATCCAGGTTTCATATGGAGAAAACCTGGCAGAAATTTTCAGCAAGACATTAAATCTGTTTTTATACAGTAAACAAACCCAGATTTAAAAGACCACTGTGGAGTGGAAGGTGAGAGGGAAGTTCAAGGGAAGAGGGATATGTGTATACCTATGGCTGATTCATGCTGATATATGGCAGAAGCCAACGCAGCATTACAAAGCAATTATCCTCCAATTAGAAATAATTTTTCCTAAAAGCAAAACAAAAAAGGCCCCTGTGGCTTTGAGATTGTATGGACAATCATTTGAAGAATCTAGTTAAAAGAAAAATAAAGATCAGACTTGGCTACTGATAGCAAACTAAACATGTACTACCACAAGATTAATAACTGCAGCTAACGGTTTTATTCTTCTAACTTTGTTATTGAAAAATCCATGGTACAGATGATCTCCTAAACTCCAACCATTACAAAAGAAACATCATTTAAAATTCAGAAAAGGACTGGTTTTCCAAAAATATTCTGGATGCAGGGTATTTCTGCATGAGTGTACCAAATGACAGGATGCACCAAGAGTACTTTGTTGAGGTCACTGTACCATACACAAGGAAGATATTATTGCTACAGATATCTGAAAAGCTGTTCTGAATCTTGTAGAATAAGCCCAAATATGTGAAATTTATAAAATAAAGAATTCTACAAAAATGAAATAAAAAACACAGCTCAATATAAACTAGAGTAACTTGGTGGGGGGACGGAGACCACAAGTCAAATTTCTCTCCTGAGTTCTTTGGCAACCCTGACTTTGATTTTCACATCACTCAGTCACACACATACCTATCTTTGTTCATCTCTGCTCCTCTGCAGTTACTCCTCCTCTTAGCTATTGAGCTTTCAAATAACTGATTTCCCCTGCTGCATTTCTGAACTCCCTAAACAGCTCAAGCAATCAGCTCACCAGTTACCCATTCCTGACGTGGGATCAGCATCTGTGGCCTCTCCAACCTTCCACTGCCTGGGTGGTGAAGCCCCACACACTGGAATGCAGGGTACCAGGAGAGGGCCTCATGCCATCCAGAGGAAAACATATTTGCAAAACCAACTCATAAGCAGCTGCCCTGCTTAAAATTCCATTGAATCTTGGGATTCTGGGGATTCTTCTAGGTCTAACGATTCCCCTAAGCCTCCCTGAGAGTTTAGGGTAAACCCCGAGTCTTTCAGGGCATTATGAGCATTCATAAACTTCTGCAGGTATTTGGAGGTATACAACCAGTGATGTTTCAAAACGTCTTCCATTTCATAGTACTTGGACTGCCTGGCATTCATTTTCCGGAAACGTCTGAACAGTTTGTTGCCAGATTCATTTCCCTCGCTTGCCCATGCCCCAATGGAGCCATCCCTCTCAATAATTTCAGGGACATGAGCCAAGGTTTTGTGAAAATAATTGGTGATTTTGCCCTCATATCTATACTTGAACTTGGTGGAGAGGAGCTCAGCAAACCGCTGTGAATTGAAGCTATACTGGCAGAGGGATTCCGGGCACTCTTTAGCAGGGCATGAGGATCGCCAGACAGGTTTCATCTTCAAATAAAGGTCCATCAGTTCCTTCAGGGCTTCGTGCCTCTCCTGGGAGGGAATTAATTCACAAACTGCCTCAACCGTCTCTTTGGTCATGAGCTTCCGGGCAAAGTTGCCGTTCATCCTCATGATGGGCTTCAGGTTCATCTTCTTCCGGAGGTGCTTGTCCAGGGTAGCCTGCCATCTTTTCCTTTCCTCTTTGGAGGCGGTGGGGTTCTTATACACCTCTCCGATCTCCAGCTGGAAGATCTTGTAGAACTCAGCCGCGTTGCCGATGTCGCAGTGGAGCGCATCTATGGAAGGGACCGTCTCAATGAAGGGTTTGGCCGAGACCCCCTTCACCCGGTCCCGCAGTTCCTCCACCGTTTCATGGTAGGGGTTAGAACGCCAGACCTCATAGCGCTCCAGATTCTCAGCGTGGCTTCTGGTTATGGAGTGGAGGACCAGATTTTGAGAAGCCTCCAAGCGGGTGGCATCACAAAGGGTGCAAATGTACACTGAGCCGGAAGCTTCGAGACCTTCCACTTCCCGGACCAGTTTCTCGTCGTAACCGGTGCCCCTAAAGATGAACTTGAAAGTCCGGAGGATGCCTCCCATCTCCAGCATTAATTCGCTGCTCTTCATGGCCTCCCTCTCGGCAATCAGAGGGCTCAGGATGGCCGTCAGGGTCTCGTGGTCAGACTCGTCGGCTAGCATGAGGCACAGCGGCTTGCAGCACAGCTCGGAGTTAGGCTTGGCTTCCTCAAACACCTTCACGTTCTGTGACCCGTGAGCAATGCTGATTTTCATAACCGTGAAGGAAAACCGAACCGCCTTTTCTGGAACCGCCGGTCCGCTGCCGTGCTTCTCGCTCACGTCTCCCATCCCATCACAAGACTCCTTGACCACCACGGTGAAGGGGCCGTTCAGGTAGTCGTCAAGCTCCTGGGCTCTCATGCCCTCCAGGATGTCTTCTTCCATGTCCATCAGGGCGGACACCAAAGCTGCATCATAGCGGAAGCGCTTGGCGATGGTGTCCACCGGGTAATCGTCCACGCAGGAGGCCAATCCGGACAGGCCGTCAATAATGCCCACGTCAGTGCTGGAAGACACGTTCTTCAGAGGTGGCTGCCACTCGAAGGGGTGGTAGCCTGGCAGAAGGACTTTCTCAGCACTCCGAAGGGAGTGCAGAGGCTGGAAAATCTGCCTGCCGGTGATGGCCTTCACAGTCCTGTACATCTTGTGGTACTGGCTGCAGCTGAGGAAGGTGTTGACGCGGATGGCTAAGCAGACAGCCGGCTGCAGGCCGGAGCCGCGTCCCTTCATGATGGCCTCCAGCTCATCTGCTTGTCTGTGCTCATTTCTCGCTCTCAGCGCCAGCAGGAACAAGGTCAGGCACACGGACTTCACATCTCCACCTTCCTCCTTGTCGGCGAAAGCCTTGACCTGCATCTTGAGCTCCCTCAGACGGTGCTTCTGAGCCCGGCGGGTCAGGGACAGGAGATGCTGGCGGGGCCGGCCCCCTTTATTGATATGCACAAAAGTCTCTTTCGATTCCTTGTGGCTTGAGACATGGTGATTGTATTTTTCCAAGGTGACCTCCTCATCGCACTCCTCTGCTGGACATTTCACCATCAGGGAATTCAAGATGCTCAGAAAAGACTTCACCGGACTCTCCAGGTCGGTGGGGAAGCAGGGATACTGGCAAGAAGGACAATAGCTGCCCATGACTTTGAGGCATCTGAGAATGCAGATCCTGCAAAAGACATGCTTACAGGTGGTCTCCACAGGGTCCGCCAGAATGTGTTCGCAAATCTGGCAGGAGATAGATTTCACAAAGTGCGCTGGGAAGTCCACTGCCAGGAGCCTGGTACTGAGGTGTATCTTACTGCAGCTGGTGATCTTCTTCATCAGTTCCTTGCTGCTGATCCTGTCCTGAGTTCTTCTCTTGCACCGTCGGGCTTGTCTCGCTCGGTCGATCACAGTTCTGAGTCTTTTGCTGAGCTGCGAGTTTGGCGGCTGACTCTTCCTCTTGAGTCCTCGACGGGCAGCATCACAGATGTCACAGGATGGTGTGTGGGGGTGCCATTCCATCGCTGTGTTCCTCGAGGAGTAAGCCTCACATGGGGCACTGCTAAACTTCCTGTGCATGAAGCTCCAGCAGTTATGGCAGAACTCAGTGGGGTGGATCGAGTCCACATCTGCCTTCACGTCGATCCGGAAGACCTTGGCAATGAGGTCTGGCCAGGACGTGGCCCTCTTTTCCTTCTTTCGTAAGAGGACTTGGGTTTTGCCATCCACGGGCCCGTGGACTGGATATCTCCTGTGCCGATCAGCTTTGAGGGAATTCCCACAGATGCGGCAGAGATGTCGCAGGTTGGCTTGGTGGATTGCTTTGTCTCTTGCTTTTCCATCGTCATAGGATTTTTTCAGAAATTTTGGGTGGGGCTTCAATGCCGGTCGAGTCAGGGCTGGCTTCGGACCACCAGCCTTGTCCAGGGCTGCTGGAGATTGCTCTAGAGACGGCTTCCCCTCAGAGGAATCTTGCTTTTCTGCTTGAGCATTTTCAGGGGCCTTTTCAAAGGATCTCACTCTGAACAGCTTAAATTTCCATTCTGAAAATTTAATATGTGGATGCTGGATTTCATCTGGGGCAGAACTGAGTCCCAGGGTGGGTGGCAGAGAGACAGCCATGCTGGCTGATATCTGGAAACAATAAAAACAAGTCAGATGAGGAAAAAATGTCAACATTCCACTGATGCATCTTGGAAAGAATACAGATTAGTACATTCAATTATTCACTTACTAAATCATCCAGAAAGTTAATTATTAAATCTCCTATTTTAATATACTTTGTTAGGTGCTGATCATATATCAGAGAATAGAGTCATTATCTGTTCTTACAGTGTAGATGGTCATTTAAACCAGGTATGTAAGTACATGTACCACCACGGTTCATTTTACATATATGTGTACAACCTTATATTTTAGTTTATTATTTTTATTGAGGTACAGTTGACGTACATACCATACGTACAGTATTATTTCCCTTTCATTAAAACCTTAAGGTCTTTGAGAAAACAAAAATCTCTGAACGATTTACCTCTGTATCCCCAAGGTTCCTAGTACACATTACATGCTCAATAGTTGTTTGCCAANATTATCTGTTCTTACAGTGTAGATGGTCATTTAAACCAGGTATGTAAGTACATGTACCACCATGGTTCATTTTACATATATGTGTACAACCTTATATTTTAGTTTATTATTTTTATTGAGGTACAGTTGATGTACATACCATACGTACAGTATTATTTCCCTTTCATTAAAACCTTAAGGTCTTTGAGAAAACAAAAATCTCTGAACAATTTACCTCTGTATCCCCAAGGTTCCTAGTACACATTACGTGCTCAATAGTTGTTTGCCGANTTTAGTTTATTATTTTTATTGAGGTACAGTTGACGTACATACCATACGTACAGTATTATTTCCCTTTCATTAAAACCTTAAGGTCTTTGAGAAAACAAAAATCTCTGAACGATTTACCTCTGTATCCCCAAGGTTCCTAGTACACATTACATGCTCAATAGTTGTTTGCCGAATAAATGCAAGAAAAAACTGGCCACTAAAACCAAAGAAAAGTCATATTTTCTGCATTGTATCAGCCTCTTTGCACTAGCTGGACAATATATTTCGGGCTTTTTAAAGCTGTCTCCCAGGAGGTTGATTGTTTATTTCTTCCAAACAGGACATAAAAGGATGATAAAGCTACAAATCCAAAGAAACTAATTACTCAGTACTTGAAAGGATGAAGTGAATTTTGAGCTTTATGAATGCATGCTAATAATAAGTATCATGGATAGTAATTATGCTTACAATTTTAATTAGTGAACGCTGCTGTAAATTAAAAGGCTGTGTCTCCATTAGAAACAAACCCCACAGAACTCTCTAAACCTGAAACAAACCACAGTGTGCATGTATGAAGATTCTGAAGAACTTTTAAGATGAAAAATTTGAGTATTTTCAGATAAAATTCCACAGGCCATCCTGAAAGTCATTACCAGGCACTGATCATTAATTAGCTCTATAGTTTGTAACAAGAAGATGTGGGAGTAATACTTTTCTTCTTTGAAAAACATTAGCCATTGTACATTTCAGGAAACCCTAGCCATCTGGGTTGTGGTGTAGACATCATGGTACTGTAGAGAAAAAGTCTTAAAATGCCATTTCAGTATCCAGACCCAATTAGCCCAATATTCTCAAAATTCTTTAGTACACATAACTGGACAAAACAGCAACTGTATGTTCAAACTGTCATCTATATATCCCACATTTGGCTGGATTAATGCTCTTTTTTCTTAAAGTCTTGGTTTAATTTGCTACAATATTGCTTCTGTTTTATGTTTTGAGCTATTTTTTTTTAGTAGGGGGTGCTGTGAGGCATGCAGGAACCTAACTCCCTGATCAGGGATCCAGCCCACAACCTCTGCACTAGGAGGCGAAGTCTTAATTACTTGGACTGCCAGGGAAGTCCCTGGTTTAATGCTCCTGACTTGGCGATTATATTAAATAACATTTTCCCCTCAATTGACTAACTAACCAAATTGATGATGTTTTTCTAGTCATCTGGTCATGGAGACTAACCCTCAGAGAAGCACACTTTGCCCAGAGGCGGGATTGGAGATGGGGGGCGGGTGGGC
>SJYW01018094.1:0-10182 GCA_006410735.1 Raphicerus campestris
GCCGGCTAGATGCTTAAGTGTCCAGACCATTTTCCCTCCAGTCTATCCTTCCCCTCCCTCTGTGGATGATGACAGTTCTCTGACTACCCTGTAGCACTGTAGAGATAATTCTGAAACGTTGCCTGACACACGGTAGGCACTCAATAAATGTTTTAGCAAGACTTTAAGAATTAAGGTAAAAGTGGAGGTGAAACTAAAGGCAAGGTAGGCAGGCAGCAAGTGGGAGCAATGTGAACTATTTGAAAGGGACCCCTACTTTCCCTAGAAATGCTAGGGAGCTCATACATACCACATACTGTTAAATAGAGTAGAAATGGGTTTTCATAGTCCACACAAGAAATGATCCTCATAGTCATCCATAGTTGACTGAAGGGACTGAATGGTCCCATCTTTAAAATGGGTATCGGTGGAGAATTGATTCTAGGACTGCTGAGGACATCAAAATCTGGGGATGTGCAAGTTCCTTTTATAAAGTGGTGCAGTGTTTGTGTATAACCTGTGCACATCCTCCTGTGTACTTAAAAGCGTCTCTAGATTACTTACACTTAATCCAGTGTAGATGCTGTGTAAAATAGCTGTCAACACACAGGAAATTTGAGTGTTGCTTTGGACCTTTCTGGATTTTTTTTTTTTTTTTTTTTTTTCTTAAATGTTTTCAGTGTGTGATTGGTTGAATCCACAGATATGGAACCCATGGATAGGAAGGGCAAACTAATGAGAAATCAGGTGATCCAGCTTTTAAGATCGATTGAATTTATTCTCTNAAAAAAGGGAAGGGGGATGATGAACATTAAAGATCTGAAAGCATCCCCCCAGTATAATAAAATAAGAACAGAAAACGAGAGAGCAAATACCCAACAACTAACAGAATAGTTCTAGAAAGAGGACCAGAAAAGTGAAGTGAGGAAACTTTCAAGTAATAATAGTTTCCTCAACTGGAGCTGTCTCTTATACACATCTACTACAATGTAAAGAATAGGGGCGGCCGCCATGCCTTTTTATTTCCTCGCCATTTTACCTTCTGGGTCAAGAACATCGAAAGCATTCAGATAATGTTGTAGCCATGGCTGGTGCCCCCTAATGGTGACAAAAGAGATCCCTCTGTCATCTGGTTTGTATTGAAGTTAAATAAACTGCAAAGCGCTGGATAGCTGTTAGAAGTTAGAGGAACAGACTTAATGTTCTTGCCCTAAAATTTCCCGGTGTGTGGCCTGTTGTTTTTGTGTTTGAAGAATACTGTCCAAAGGGTGACACAGTTCCGGTTGCGTTTAAGGTCCTTTTTGACTGATCTGTTCACACATACATATTTTCTTTTTAGCATATGGCTTAGAAGAACAGAAGAATCTCACAGATTGTACCAGTGGAACCTTTTTTGAGCAGAAAGGTCCAGAATACACAGCATGTCAGTTTCCTCTTGCCTTACTTGAAGCATGCAGTGGTGTGGATGATCCCACGTTTGGCTACCAAGAAGGAAGGCCTTGTATTCTTGTGAAAATGAACAGAGTATGTACAAAATTTGCTGCTACTGCTTTTTTCTAATTTCCTATTAAGCTGACAACTGTTTATTCAGTGCTATCTCATTTGGTGGTAGCTTATGTAAAAGGCTAGCAGTGATTTGTCCTTTGGAAAACCAGTACAGAAAAAAACCACAGTGGGTTTGTAAGTTAGGCATAAATTAGGAAGTAACACAACCAGCTTTTCTCTTTGGGAGCTGGCTACACACAGACACTTAGCGTAGATCAGGGCTTCAGGCAGCAGGGGTTCTGGGGGTTGTGCCCACAGCATGGTGGTATCAATGTGCTGTGCTCATCTTGACATCTGAGCAGTAATGTAATTTAAAGTCCCATGGCAGATCTGTGAACTTTGGGCTCATTTAACTTTTTCTGAATAGCTTTACAGTATACATCTATGTGATTAATAGTAAAAATACAGATAAAATTGTATTAAAATGAGCCTAGCCAGCATTATGCTATGTTGTCCAGAAGAAGTGCCTGAATTGTATAGCCACCAGCAAACCAAGAAGCTAATAATGTTCTCTGTGTCTAAGTAATAGTGTCTTGGGGTCATTGTGCAAAAGGAAGATGCTTTCCTTGCATAATGAAGTGATCGCCTAACCCTGTGCCTTGCTACTGTCTAAATATACTGCAGAGTTGTGTTCCAATCCAGGTAACCTGTTGAGGCCTGTATGGTCTCTCCTGAAGAGTGAAATCATTCCTGGTCATTTATTCAGAGAATAAGCAGGTTCCTGAACAGGTGCAGACCTCTCAAGGTCTTGAGTATACACATAACTAATAAAACTGAAATTGGAGTCTTCTGAAGCTGGCACTGCTAGATGAGTTCCCTTAGGGAGGGCCGGCTAGATGCTTAAGTGTCCAGACCATTTTCCCTCCAGTCTATCCTTCCCCTCCCTCTGTGGATGATGACAGTTCTCTGACTACCCTGTAGCACTGTAGAGATCATTCTGAAACGTTGCCTGACACACGGTAGGCACTCAATAAATGTTTTAGCAAGACTTTAAGAATTAAGGTAAAAGTGGAGGTGAAACTAAAGGCAAGGTAGGCAGGCAGCAAGTGGGAGCAATGTGAACTATTTGAAAGGGACCCCTACTTTCCCTAGAAATGCTAGGGAGCTCATACATACCACATACTGTTAAATAGAGTAGAAATGGGTTTTCATAGTCCACACAAGAAATGATCCTCATAGTCATCCATAGTTGACTGAAGGGACTGAATGATCCCATCTTTAAAATGGGTATCGGTGGAGAATTGATTCTAGGACTGCTGAGGACATCAAAATCTGGGGATGCGCAAGTTCCTTTTATAAAGTGGTGCAGTGTTTGTGTATAACCTGTGCACATCCTCCTGTGTACTTAAAAGCGTCTCTAGATTACTTACACTTAATCCAGTGTAGATGCTGTGTAAAATAGCTGTCAACACACAGGAAATTTGAGTGTTGCTTTGGAACTTTCTGGATTTTTTTTTTTTTTTTTTTTTTGCTCAAATGTTTTCAGTGTGTGATTGGTTGAATCCACAGATATGGAACCCATGGATAGGAAGGGCAAACTAATGAGAAATCAGGTGATCCAGCTTTTAAGATCGATTGAATTTATTCTCTTTAACAGGAATGCCTTTTGTAATCGTTGCCTCCTAGTAGTATCCTCACAACACCTAGCTTAATGGAGCACTTACTTGTTCCCAATAGAAAACCAAGAGAAGCAGCTCTGGTTCTTTCTCCCATGGCGCCAAACTGCCAAGTTTATTTTCTTTGCCAGTATGTCCACTGAATGATGAGGGTCTGAGACTATAGTTGCTGATGGAGGCAGAACTTGGCAGGCTTGACAGGAAGATATCATAAGGCAAATGGGAATCAGTACTGAGATGCTGCATAGGAATGTGGGAGGGCATCAAATCCCAGTATAGTTCGTTCCACAGTCATTGCAAGGGCACAGATAGTTATTGCTCTTGAAATTATTATTCAGGCTGCAACTTTACTTTTCTTTGGGGGAGAGTACTTATATTGTAAAGCATTCACATTAAAATGCATATAAATAATAAACTAAAATGCATATAAATTCAAAATGCCAAAAATCCTCATAAAATACATGGATAAATATCTTACCATTCACACAGTTAGTTACATCAACTACATACATGAAAGTAGCCTCATTACATGGAGCTGAATGGTCCCATCTTTAAAATGGGATTCATTCAGTATATGTGTTTTATAGATCTGAAATGCAGTAGGGTTCTGTAGAAGCCTATGGAAACATGGTCGGGTGGTGACCTAACATTTTCATGAAGAACAGTTACTTCTTATATTATGCCTTTGCAGTGCTTATTTGCATTAATGATGTCTTTATACATAATGAAATGTAAAGATTTCTATTATTTTAAGGGGAGCAAAGTACAATATTGTGTTTTGGTCAATTTTTTGATGACTGACTTAATTTTCTAAATTGCCCCAGTACTATAATGAGATAGATAATTGGTAAGATTATTATATTGAAAAGTCTATTCTATGCCTCTAAAATAAAATCAAAAGGCAAATGTAAAAGGTTTTAAGGCAGTGCCTTCCCTTTATAGCTCAGTTTGTAAAAGAATCTGCCTGCAATGCAGGAGACCTGGGTCGGGAAGATCCCCTGGAGAAGGAAATGGCAACTCACTCCCATATTCTTGCCTGGAGAATCCCACGGACAGAGGAGCCTGGCGGGCTACAGTCCATGGGATCGCAAGAGTTGGACATGAGTTGTCGACTAAAGAGAGAGAATGTTCATCTCAACCTTCCCATCCCTTGTCCTCAGCAACAAAGGAGGTTCTGTTGTATACAGTTGTGATGTTTCACTTAATCGATGTTTCTTTACCTTAGATAATTGGATTAAAGCCTCAAGGAGAACCAAGGATAGACTGTATTGCAAAGGTTAGTATTCAGAAAATAACCAAATTTCTGTTGGAGTTCTAGTATAAAAATACTTTAAAAGTCTAATGAATTTAGTCATTTTTTTCCCTTCCCTGTCATACTTTAAAGTCCATTGTAATGCCATTCTTAGAATAAACTCCTCCAACCTTCTGTTTGCTAATCATAATGCAAAAAGACTTATTTTCTGTGTGCACTTGATATCACACTCTTTCCTTTTATATTTACACGTATCATATTTCATTGATTTTAAGATTCAATTTCTTTTTTCTACCCAAATAACACTGAAATTGGGGTTGGCCTTATAGTTGATAGAGTCTTAATAGTGTATAAAATTTTTTCTCTCCTAATAGTACATAAATTGGTATATATCAGTGGCATCTGAGATTTAATGAAACACGGTATCTTTTCCTTCAGGTAGAGGCATTATTTTGCTCTCTTATCCCTACTTTATTTTTTTCAGAGTGCTGTGCTATTTTCATTTCATGATTTCTTTTGTTTTCTCTCCATGCTGCAAAGTGCAACTAAGACAAATATGTAAATGATGGGTAAGAGTTCTCAGGAGAAACTGTTAAGTTCTAAATTTAATTTTGTTACTGTGTAAAATAAAATATTAGCATTCCACTTCCAGTTAATAATGTCAGAAGTGTCTTGATTGAAATGTTAAATTGAAATCACTTCTGAAGTTGTTTGCCAAAGAAAACTGTAATCCCTTTTAATCATGAATGAATTTCTTATTTGGGCAGAAACTTGCTTGTGGTTCTCAAGTCTGATCATGCCTCAGAACCACTTGGAGGATCTTTTGGGTCCCAGTTCTCGAGGTTCTAACTCAGTAGGCCTGGAGTGATGCCCCAAAGTTTGCATTTCTAATTAAGTTTCCAGGTATTGGTGATGCTGCTGGTCTGGGACCCATACTTTGAGAACTCCTGCTTTAGAGTATTGGTCTATCTTGAGTATTTATTCATTGTTTAGAGTAGTATAAAAAGCCAGGAATTTCTGTGCTTTCTCATCTGGGTTGAAGTACGCATGTGTAACCATAGGCAACTCACTAGATCTCCTTATGCTGTAGTCAGCTCAGGAGGAAACTTGGATAAAAAAATCAGAATCTCACTTAAAACCAGGTTCTGCATCTGGAGCTGAGTTTTTCTTGGTATACAAATCCATCTAAAAATGTAGTGAGCCTCTACTCTACTGCCATCTCTTAGAAGAAAATATTTCAGCTACGTGATGGATTTAGGAAATGTAACTCTGTGATCACCTTTGCTTGCAAGTCTTTCCAAGAGAAGGTTCCCGATGCCGGGTGTGAGCCCTCAGCCAGGTGAAAGTGCCAATTTTATGACAGTGGCCTGTGTTCAGGGGCGTTTACCTCTGAACGTGAGCGAATCATGTAGATACACTTGAGCCAGTGAGTCTGTGGAGCCAACACCACCATGAAAGGAGAATGAACGCACACATACGCAGGCCAGAAGGGCAAAAGCTTTCCACTCCTTTCCCAAGGTTTCATTTCTGTAAGCCTGTGGCCGGTATAAACAACTCTGTGAAACTCTTCCCTTAGGGTTATAAATGGGTTTTTCTCCTTGTTTATCTGTTACGTTTCTTTTGCTTCTAGAATAGTTGGGAGAAATGTTAATGAAAAATTTTGGTCTGATGACTCAGGTTTTGGTTGCTGTCCCTTTTGCTTTGAAGAGTTTTGTGGAAAGTATATAAAATAATCAAAATAGAGTTTTTGTGTTTCTTGTGGAATATTTTTGTTTTTAGAAAAAAAAAACCACAAAATTGGAAGACATGTTTGTAAAATCTTGCATTACTCATAGGCTAGTTACAAAGGAGTAACCAGGTGGCATACATAAATTTTAGAGGTGTGGCTATGTGAACAGATGGAAACATTTATCGCATATCATCATATTGCTGTTTTCCATTAGATTTGTCTATATCAAGTGTTCTTGGTGTAAATTCTTCAGTTGAATTACTTTTTATGTAGTATATTTCTTTTGTCTTACATTCTTAACTTTGATCTGCTTTAATTGCTTCATTAAAGAAAATTTAGAAACATACAGAAGGAAAAATTTTGGTAGATTTTTGCCCAGAGATAACCACTGCTTAGGACATTTGATGTGTGTTTTTCAAATGATTTCCAAGTGATGGTGATTTAGAATAAAGAGAATGCGTTCACTTTAAATCTTTATTTTGTTTTCAGTGGAATTTAGTGACTGCTAGTAGAAAACCATGACATGCAGCTTTATCCTAAAATTTATCATTGTTCAGATATACCTTTTATTGTTTCTTAATTTCTAAATGTTTATTTTCACTGAAGATATAAAATGCAAGTTTAAAAGTCTACCAGCTTGATGGTGTTGATACAAACCAGTGGAGCAGTTCATTGAGCATGTGGCCATAATTGTGAGCCTCAGTTCCCCTCTGTGTAATTGATCGCACACACGAAAGGGTTGTTAGGCCTAAACAAGGTAAATATAAATTGAGTGTTGTATCTGGCTGAACATATACACTGAAGTGCTCAATAAACTGTAACCCAAGGGAAACCTTTTACATTTTGGAGAACATCTCTGTGTTTGTAGGAATTAAGCTCATATAAGGTTAAACAAAAGTAAGTAATGTACAGAAACATATTAAAGTGACCTTTTTTCTCCTGTGTAAACTGTTATTTTAGATTTCACGTTTTTTAAATTAAGGAGTATAACATAAGGTGGTATTTGAGTAGTGGTTGAAAAAAGGCTTCTGTACTTTTTCTTAGCCTTGTTATTGCCTGTTCTTTCTGCAGTTTTTGGTCTTGGATTGTTAGAACTTACCCCCTTTTTGGAGTGTCATCGATTTAGTCTTTGCTATCTTGTCTGTATTGCTTCTTCATGTGTTTCTCTCACTGCACACACCTGTGCTCCTTCACAGTGGTTCAGTGAAGCAAGCAGACAGTAGGGGTTCCCTGAAGAGGAGATTCGTAGTTTTGCTGTGGTGTTTCATGTTTTCTTTCTAAAGTAGAGATTGGTTTATTCACATCTACAATTCAGACATTTAGTAATGTTTTATATTATTGCCGTGTGACATTGCCACTGATTTTAATCTGGTGTCTCTGTCATCTACTCAGTATGTGTAAAGTTACAGTCATTAATACTGGACCTATTCAGAATGTGTTACATGAGAAATTTTGTGAATTGGTTATTTTTCAGGAAGAATACTAGGTGTGTTTTTATTGTATATAAAAGTTTTTTGAGGTATGATTGATTTGTAATACTACATATGTTTCAGGATACAACAGAATGATTCACAATTGTTAAATATTATACTCTGTTTATAGTTGTTATAAAATATTGATTCTATTCCTTGTGCTGTACAGTTTATCTTTAAGCACGTGGAATACAATTGCAGCAGTCATAATAGCACCTTCAGTTGACTTACATGTGCTCATAAAATAATTCAAGGAAAATGTGATAGTCAAATTGCATAAGAAGAGTATTAGCTCAGAGTACTTTAAATTTTCCCTTGAGTTTTTTATCAGCTGCATGATCCATTCTCCCTCTGACTACAGTTATCATGGTTGTTTTGGACCTGCTGCCTCCCAGGCCCGAGTGGCACATTCTGGGCTGTGGCAGCTGTTGCTTCCCAGTCTGGAAGTGCACAGTACTTAATTCATTTTAGAATTCCTTGGTCCCAGACCTCCTGGTGCACTCCTGCTGTCAGTGGCTAGAGAACGGGCATTTGGTCGTTGGAACACAGATAAGATTTTACAGACAGTGCATGAGTATATCAAGCTATAAGTTAAAAGGGACTGTCATGGAAATAAATCAGGAAATCAGGATAATTCATGTCAGGGGGTTTAAATCAACATGAGTAAGTCTCTCTTCAAAAAATCCTCTTGTAGCAAATTCAGTTGAAACAGCGTTGTAGTTTCTCCATACTGTTCATAATTGATATTGCTTTAATAAAAATAAACTTCTAAAAACTATTTTTTGTGACCTAACAAGAGTTTCTTTTGTTTTCAACTTTAGAGTGAAAGCACAGCATTTCTATCAACTTATCCTTCCAATGGAACGATAGATTTAAAATATTTTCCATATTATGGGAAAAAACTGCATGTGAGTATTTAGAAATTCTTAAGTGATTGAGACTCTTGGGAAATGGCACATCTGTATTAAAATGCCAGTTGTCTGGGTCAGGTAGACACATGCCCTGTGTAACGTGTGCATTGTCTGTTGCGGTTTCTAAATACATTAGTGATGGCAGACGGAGACTCCAGGTCTACAAGTGGAGCACAAAACTGGAGCAGATAAGTTAAAGGATGATTATTTGCAAAATAGCGTTTTCTCTTTCATGTCATAGAGTGTGCTTATTGAAAGAATATAGACAAGTGGTTAAGTCATTACCCAGAGATAACTGTTACTGTAGAGGAATTTCTTCCACATTTTTTCTATAAGTGTATATATATATAGTAAACTTTTAATTTTATTTTGAAATAATTCTAAACTTAAATGGCTTGCACCATACAGAGGATTCCTATTACCCTCTTACCCAACTTGCCTGTGTTGATGTTTTACATCATTTGTCTTATCAGTCTCCATATATATTTTTCCTGTGAACCCTTTGTCATTAAGTTTGAACATGGTGCTTCTTTACACTAAATCTTCTTTACATTGAATTTCCTAAAAGGACATTAATGATAATAACCGTCATGTACTTCACAAAGGAAATCAGCATTGAACTGTATTAATATCTGATCTATAGACCATGTTGCAANTCATTAAGTTTGAACATGGTACTTCTTTACACTAAATCCTCTTTACATTGAATTTCCTAAAAGGACATTAATGATAATAACCATCATGTACTTCACAAAGGAAATCAGCATTGAACTGTATTAATATCTGATCTATAGACCATGTTGCAATGTCACCAGTTGTTCCAGTAATGTTCTTTATTGCACAAGAAAGTGTTTTCCTGGTCTAGGTTGTTGCATTCTGACATCTTGAGTTGCCTGTAACCTGCAACAGTTCCTCAGTCTGTCTGCTTCATGCCCTTGAACTCTTCAAAAATGAGTGCAGGCCTTTTGGGGCTTACTTTGTGGCTTATGTTCCTCAGTTTGAGTTTATCTGATGTGTTTTCATGGTTAAATGTAGGTTGTGCATTTTTGGCATGAATGCCTAAGAAGAAATGGTATGTCCTTTTCAGAATGGCATGTCAGGAGGGATGTGGTACTGAGTCCCATTGATGGTGATGTTGACCTTGAACACTTGGTTAAGGTGCTGTCAGTCAAATTGCTCTAATGTAAAGTTACACTTTTTCCCCTTTGTAATCCAATAAGCATTATGTGGGGTGAATTCTTAGAGAGTCTGTAAAATTATTGCTCCCATAATGTTAGCATTTACTGATTCGTTCCTGAATCAGTTACTAATAGAATTGTTCCTCAAATGTTTTTTTCTAATTTCATTTTTCCTTTTTCCATTTACTAGTTGGCATTCCACTCTAAGAAAGTGCATTTTCTTCTCCACTATTTATTTATATTAATATAGTCTCATAGATTGTGACATAATTTAGGTGTTAATACATTATAATCATTTATTTTGGTGCTAAAACTCTCCCGCATTTGGCTGGTGGAGACTGGCTCTAGCTTCTGTGTCCTTTAGGCATGTTCCCTGGATTCCTACAGCACTAACTTATTTTCTGGCACCACAAGGGGTCCAGGTTCATCTTGTATATTCCCTGCCTTGGCCCTGGAATTAGCCCTTAGTTCCTTTTAGTGAAGGCTTGTATTTAGAAACC
>SJYW01018099.1:0-12359 GCA_006410735.1 Raphicerus campestris
TATATTTGAGGCCAGATCAGTGGAGGTCCAAGTGCAGGATGCTTGACTGAAGATAGGGTGTTAAGAAAGCAGGCATTTCAGAATCATTCTGAACTTGATATGGAGACAAATAAGGCAGAGGCACCTCTGATCTACCAACTGAGGCCCAGACATGGCCTGGTATTTTTTGCTAGTACCATAGCTCTAGAGTTCATATAAATCAATTTGCAGGAACATTATTTATTCCTCTCTCCAAGACGATTTGCCAGAATGAGGTCAGAAAGAAAGATTAATATGACACCTAATACTGCAGCAAGAAGAAAACTGGTTTACAGTTAGGGTCAGACCTTAAAGAGGCAGGTGTGCTTGCTCTGCAGGGAAACATTAAATTCAGTCTCCCTTTAAGGAGCCTGATGGATCCTACTTTGGTGTGTCCAATGGCACTGCAGCCGTGACATAATGACAGGCCATGGGTGTCTGAAATCCTAGCTTGACAATCCCCTTAACTTCTCTGAGCCTCAGTTTCATCAACTGAAAGTAAGAAAATGTCATGGTGTCTTGTGAGAATTAAAGCTGAAACTGGGTGGGAGATGGAAGCCCTGTGCTAATAGTAGGCTCTTGATAAATAGGTACACTTGACTCTACCTTTTATAATCCATCTTTTCATGGCAGTGGAACCAAGGTTTGGGTCTAGGTAGAAATGCGTACAGTGCTTTTATATTGTGAAGCTCTTTGAAGTGCATAGTCTAATGTATTTTAAAAATACTGCATTGAGCACTACAGCGTCTGTCAATCTCCTTATTTTTTTCTGAGAAAGAAGCTGAAAAAAACTGTAATAGTGCAAAGATTTCTAAGCAAGAATCTGGAAAGTTGGTTAAATTTCCAACTGAACCGCTAAATACTTGATGCCCTTGAGCACATTAGCCCTCTTGTGTGTAAAGTATAAATTCTGACCTGGATGTTCACCATATTCTGGCATAACTCTGAAAGCCTATAATGCAGCCTAGACAGGGACAAAATTATAAACAGAATTTGGGTTTATGAAGTGATAGGACTTTTCTCTCTTGATCACACTGCTTCCTTTGCAGTTATTTGCAGCATTGATTCCCTACATTTACATGAAGAAATATAAATTTCTTTGCCCTTTAAAATCCACTGCTAAATGTGCATGTCTTACAGTAAATGTTGCTCAACCACCAATGATTTGTTGTAACTGCATGGGGGATACACATAAATCAAAAATGCATTTAGAGCTCTGTCCAAATTATAAATTCAATAACTCAGTCCAAATTATAAATCAAATATCTGACTACTGTGCAAGTGCCAATCAACTGCAATAGATTAATAACCTCAACTGAAGTGACTTGATGAACGGTAGAAGTTATGGGAACTGTAAGATTTCTTCTCTAATTTGAAGAGCCCTTCACAGTGTTGGCAGAATCCTTCTGCTCACTGGGTAATACGAATAGGAAATTTAAAGAATGCAGGCCATGGTTTTTCTTAGACTGTCTTTTGGTTCTCATCCCTTCCCTATGCAGAAAGTACTCATCATTTTTAATGCTTCATAGATGAAGGAATGAAAAGCAGAGAGGTGAAGTGGCTTGTCCCATGTCACATGCTACTAAAATGTAAAGCAGGACTTAAACTTTCAGACAATATTTCTGTAGACTCTTAACAGCTCTATGATACTGGTTCCCATACCATTCTATGTAGAGGATAACTGGTGGGTGGAATTTCACAGTCAAATTGTCTTGAGTTGAAAATGATCTCTAGGGGGCTAACAGTTCCAAGAAATCTAAGGTATGTTGGATTTATCTCCTTTAATGATGAAAAGATTTCCTTAATTTTCCCTGCTCCAATGCATTATTTCAGCTTATCAGGATGTGCATTGCCCCCATGTAGTCTTCTTCACTTTAAGAACTCCATGATCACTAATGTTTGCATGATTAGATTGTTTTGGTTTTTCTTACTTTTAGAATAACTTTCCTGAGCCATTTATCCACTGCCTGCAGCTTCCTCCCTTCTCCAGACACAGAAGTGTCTGGCCATGTCATGGGGTTTTGTGAGGATTAAAAAGGGAAAAGAAAGATTTTATATCAATAGCTCAATATTCTATTTCTCATACATCATATATCAGGTTGAGATAAATTGGTTTTATTTATAACTTAATGTGAAATGAGTATCTACTGCAAGATGGCTCTGTTAGCTATCTTCCTATATGCTATCTAATTATCAAAACAACAGCAAGCGGTCATTCTTATTATCCTCAAGGTTTCTTTAATACTCATGAGCTGTATGAAGTTACTAGGGAACTATAATGGCTTGTCTTAAGGACTTAGGTTACTTTATTGACCTAGTAGAAAATGTAAAATCTCTAACACTTCCCATAGGAAATAAACTTCCACAAACATTTATGGAGGTAAATCTCTCTCCATATTGGCTCACCTTTCAAAATTTCCCACAATTCCCCAGCCTTTCTCTCCCTTGGACCCTCCTCTCCCCATTGCATTTATTAAAAGCATTCATGCTTTCACACTGTTTGTAGTACTAGTAGTAATATCTCCTTCCAATAAACCTTAAACACTTCAATCTGGATCAAAGTAACCAGTAGCCTTGAGCTGAGCATGATTAAGAGCCATCACCAGCCACTGGCACTAAGACCACTCAACTACTGCTTAAAAGAAGGTGGAGCATGTCCTTTTGAGTACAGGAAAACACAAAAACATGTTTAGGAAAAGAGGATGTTGGATGTTACAAGAATATAAAATATTAGTAAGCATAATATTCCAAGGGAACATAGGGAAGGAAAAGCAAGCAACAGATATTTGAGCTAGTCACTGCACTTCCTTACAGCAGTATCAACCTTATCAGTTCTCTGATGGGGTAAAGGGTGGGCATTATTTTGCACATGTCACATTTGACAAAACTGAGGTATGGAGAAGTTGTGTAATTTTACCAGACAGCCTGGCTATCAAACAAGGTAAACTGATGCAGGTACATTCAACAACAAAGCTCCTCTCAGTATGGTACAGCCCTATCCCAGGAGCTTTTGCACAGCAAAGGAAACCATAGACAAAATGACAAGACAACCCAAAGAATGCGAGAAAACTTTTGCAAAAAAAAGCAAACTACAAGGGACTAATCTCCACAGGATGCGAAGAGGTCATGCAGCTGTATATGAAAAAAAAAACAAACAAAAAACAAAACCACCCTCAATCAGAAGATTAAATAGATACTTCTCCAAAGAAGACATATAGATGGCTAAGAGGCACATGAAAAGATTCCTGACATCCCTAATTATCATTGAAATGCAAGTCAAAACTACAGTGAGGTATCTCCTCACATCAAATAGCCGTCATCAAAATTCTGTAAAGCAATTACCCTTCAATAAAAATTAATTAATTTAAAAAGCCCTCCCCAAAGAGCCTACAAACAATAAATACTGAAGTAGGTATGGAGAAAAGAGAATCTTCCTATACTGTTGGTGAAAATGTAAACTGGTACAACCACTATGGAGAATAGGATTTAGGTTCCTTAAAAAAACTGAAAATAGAGCTACCATATGATCCAGCAATCCCACTCCAGGGCATACATCTGGAGAAAAACATGGTTTGAAAGGTACATGCACCTCAATGTCTATTGCAGTGCTGTTTACAGTAACCAAGACATGGAAGCAACCCAAATGTCCATCACAAGAGGAATGGATAAGGAAGATTGATACATATACACAATGGAACGCTATTCATCCATAAAAAGAATGAAATAACGCCATTTTCAGCAACATGGATGGACCTAGAAATTATCATACGAGGTGAACTCAGTCAGTCAAAGACAAATATCACATGATATCACTTGNACACACACACACACACACACACACAGGGGCCTTTTAGGTCTCCAATCATGGATCAAACCTGTAGCCCCTGCCTAGAAGCCTGGATTCTTAACTACTGGACCACCCTAAAGTCGCCCCATTAACTTCCCAGACTCAAATACCAGATACACACGCACACAAACTCACTGGCAGAAATAGCCACCGGATAAATAGAACATCTCTAGTTTGCCATTTTATTTTCATCTTTAGACTTACTCCTGAATTCAGCCTTGAGGGCCATCCAGCCCTCCAGAATATATCT
Organism: Raphicerus campestris; assembly: GCA_006410735.1. Classification (NCBI taxonomy): domain Eukaryota; kingdom Metazoa; phylum Chordata; class Mammalia; order Artiodactyla; family Bovidae; genus Raphicerus; species Raphicerus campestris. The sequence goes on from SJYW01018099.1 coordinate 4,116, forward strand.
CGATTCGAGGTGCTCAACAAACTCAACGTTGTTATTTAGTCGCTAAGTCGTGTCCAACTCTTAACACTCACCAAAAGACATTTTCTTCATGAGCTCATGTGCAAATGCCTGTAAACTGGTGAAGACGGGTCTTGATTTTGTCTTATATTTTATGATCCTGAAGTAAAAGTCACTTCAGTGCTCAGTAAATTCTAAGAAAATGAAGAACAGCCGTAAAAGACAGGCAACTGATGAAAAACACTTAATGGCAGGTACCCTTGTTTTTCTGGGAAAGACTAATTCTGCTTCCTCCACATTTGGGTAATGGTTTTCAAAAGGATAATATCCCCTAAGAATGAAAATGCATATGGACTTGCTCTGATTCTTGGAGTTCCTGTCTAACAGGGTTAAGAAATCTGGAAAAATGAATTCTCTGGCCGTTGAACTAATTATTGCAAGGGAAGGATACACAGAACCACGAGTGAGTGCCTCTCACCCAACCCACATTTCAGAGGACAATTCTTTTATATTTTAAACCTTAATTCAACCCAAATATTGCCACTAATTCCAGAGCCCAGTCTCAAAAGAAAGTGTAGCTATGTTTTGAGTACGTGAAACTGAAGTCACTCAGTCGTGTCCAACTCTTTGTGACCCCATGGACTATACAGTCCATGGAATTCTCCAGGCCAGAATACTGGAGTGGGTAGCCGTTCCCTTCTCCGGGGGATCTTCTCAACCCGGGGATCCAACCCAGGTCTCCCGCATTGCAGGCGGATTCTTTACCAGCTGGGACACCAGGGAAGCCCAAGAAGACTGGAGTGGGCAGCCTTTCCCTTCTCCAGGAGATGTTCCCGACCCAGGAATCGAACTGGGGTCTCCTGCATTGCAGGCGGGTTCTTTACCAGCTGAGCTATCAGGGAAGCTCACCAAGGGCACACCATTGCTAAGTAATTCCACTTTCAATATGATGATGAACATTCAGTGCTTACGTGCTTGCCAACTTTAAACAGTCCCTTGAGATTTAGTTTAGGCTTTAATTTAGGATCAGTGACCCTACCAGGGCACCTTTGCCAAGACTGTTCTGATCTGCCATTTGTTGTTGTTCTGCGGTTGCTAGCTCATGTCTGACTCTTTGTGACCCCATGGACTGCAGCACGCCAGGCTTTGTCCATCATCAGATCCTGGAGCTTGCTCAAACTCATGTCCATCGAGTCAGTGATGCCATCCAGCCATCTCATCCTCTGTGGTCCCCTTCTCCTCCCGCCTTCAATCTTTCCCAGCATCAGGGTCTTTTCCAATGAGTCAGCTCTTCACATCAGGTGGCCAAAGGATTGGAGCTTTAGCTTCAGCATCTATTCTTCCAAAGAACACTCAGGGCTGATCTCCTTTAGGATGGACTGGTTGGATCTCCTTGCAGTCCAAGGGACTCTTTAAGAGTCTTCTCCAACACCGCAGTTCCAAAGTATCCTAGGTGTGACCCCAGCAAAGGAAGAGCTGGGGGACGTCAAGGGAAAGATGATTTGGGGTTCATGAAATCAAAGACTACACAGGGGTGGCAGGCATGACAACCCACTCCAGCATTCTTGCCTGGAGAATCCTATGGACAGAAGAGCCTGGCGAGCTACAGCCCGTAGGGTCGCAAAGAGTTGAGACACGACCGAAACCACTTGTCATGCAAGACAACTGAGGGGGTAACAGGCATGAGTTTTTACAAACTTCATGAAACATTAGAATCCTAACGACCCAACCTGAATACCATTTGCGTGCTTGGCTGGCCCAGAGAAGCCATAAAAATAACTGAACGCATTTCTAAGGTTACCGGAGACACAAGAATCTGTTTTCTTCATTCCTCTGGCGTTTGGGGTAGGTGTACTTTATTACGACCTTGAGTCTTGGTGTCACTTCATGGGCCAGTAAGATCACGTATATATATATATATATATTTTTTTTCCTTTGTGGAAATATATAAATTTAAGGAGAAGGCACAATGACACAATAGATTATAAAAAGACTTTAGGAAGAGAAAACTCGTTGAATTATTTTCTGGGAGTGGTTTTTGGACATGGCTTCGAACCAAAAAAGAAAAACAGGTGGCGCCAAGCCAAGAGCTGGAAAGAAGAAAAAAAATTAGGATGGGGAAGATGAAAAATCAGAGGTTGGATTCCGTTCGCGGTAAACGAATGCTCATGCCTTTTGACAAGTCTAACTTTTACATGAAAAAGTTTCTTTTACAGTCTTTTTAATCCAGGAAAAGAGAGAGAGAGAGAAAAAGCAGCCTGGTGTAATTGTTCTTCATCAGTAAATAGACCCGCGGTCATGATAACAGCTGTTTGGAAGCCAAGTGGCTTCTTAATGAAGTGCTATTAAATGTCTCATCTCGGTAAATGTTTCTTACTAGTACGAAGTAGCTGAGTCTCAGCTAGACCAGAAAGTGTGTTTCTGTTGGCAGAGATGAGACACGGACTGTACGGTCCATGGGATTCTCCAGGCCAGGATACTGGAGTGGGTAGCCTTTCCCGTCTCCAGGGGGATCTCCCCAACCCAGGGAACCCAGGTCTCTCGCACTGCAGGAGAATTCTTTACCGGCTGAGCCCACAAGGGAAGCCCAGAATCAGCCTGGTAGAAACCAGTTCCTGGGTCATCCCCCAAATCTGATACGTGTGCCCAGAGAGCTATCAGCCACGGTACTGAGCATGCAGCCCGTGAGGCTGGCGGGAGCTGGGCGTTCACTCATCCACGTTCAAGTATGGACCTCGCTCGTTCTTGTTCTAAGCAAGCAAACCCATCAGACTGAATCCATGGTGGACCCCACATGACGGACCGGTGGATGGTGAAGTTGTCGCTTCAAATTGCCATGACAAGGCCAAATCGTCCTCAAATGGGGATAATAACAAAAGTCCTTCCTGGCGTAGCTATAAACGTGTGTGGGTGTGTGCAAGCTCAGTCGTGTCCAAACCTTTGCAACCCCATGGACTATAGCCTGCCAGGCTCACCCGTCCATGGAGTTCTGGCCAGAATACTGGAGCCAGTTGCCCTGGCCTCCTCCAAGGGATCTTCCTCACTCATCAACCAAGCTCGCGTCTCCTGCATTGCCAGGGGGATTCTTTACCACTGAGCCACCAGGAAGCCCGTGGCCAAGCATTTAACGGAGCTTTCAGAACATAATAAACGCTCATAATGGTTTGATGGCATTTCACAAAACAGGAATATTATTTTCGCTGCATAAGCTTTAAAAAGCCCTGGTCAGATTGCTACCTTAAAACTGAGATAATTTTTTTTTTTAATACACAGTTTAGATAGGTTTCTGAAATGCTATATTTTGGTGTTGTCTGTGGGTGGATGTGACGTGGAACTGATGAAGCCAGGTGGTGCCAGGTTAGAAAAAGGAGCCGTTTTGTCCATGGAAGTTAATTTTTTAAAAGATTTCACTGGAGTGTAACTGCCTTGGGCTTCGCAGGTGGCGCTAGTGGGAAAAAAAACCCACCTGCAAANGCCAGGTGGTGCCAGGTTAGAAAAAGGAGCCGTTTTGTCCATGGAAGTTAATTTTTTAAAAGAGTTTTCACTGGAGTGTAACTGCCTTGGGCTTCGCAGGTGGCGCTAGCGGGAAAAAAAACCCACCTGCAAAGGCAGGAGATGTAAGAGACAGGTCTTACGGGTCTGGCGGGTTCGATCCCTGGATCGGGGGAAGATCCCCTGGAGGAGGGCATGGCAACCCACTCTCCATGGACAGAGGAGCCTGGCGGGCTACAGTGCATGGGGTCGCCAAGAGTGGGTCGTGACTTGGCGACTTGGCCCACATGCACGCATGATTGCTTTGGAGTATTCTGTCAGTTTCCATTATACAGCAGAGAGAATCAGCTACACGAACACACATCTCCCCTCTTTTCTGGATTTCCTTCCCCTTTAGCTCACCACTGGGATTTCTTTGGAGGGAATGATGCTGAAGCTGAAGCTCCAGTACTTTGGCCACCTCATGTGAAGAGCTGACACATTGGAAAAGACTCTGATGCTGGGAGGGATTGGGGGCAGGAGGAGAAGGGGACGACAGAGGATGGGATGGCTGGATGGCATCACCGACTCGATGGATGTGAGTCTGAGTGAACTCCAGGAGTTGGTGATGGACAGGGAGGCCTGGCGTGCTGTGATTCATGGGGTCACAGAGTCGGACACGACTGAGCGACTGAACTGAACTGAACTGGTGTGCAGTACGTTTTGGCTAGTTTACTATTTTATACAGACGATCAATAGTATCGATACGCTCATCTCAATCTCCCAATTCATCCCACCCCCTCATACCTTTCTTCTCGACCTACCTGTGTCTCTATTTCTGCTTGGCAAATAAGATCGCTGGTACCTACTTTTTTTCGGCTTGCACATATATGCACTAACATCTGTTTTTCTCCGTCTGGCTGACTTCACTCTGTGTGACAGACGCTGGGTCCATCCAGGTCTCTGCACAGGACCCGATTCTGTGTTTCATGGAATGCTAAAGCCTGCTTTGCACAGGTGACAAGACGGAGCCACGGGCATTCTGCTCAAATGCTCGCTGACATGGAGTCTTAGAGGTTCCAGTTTGCACATGTCCCATGTGGACAGGATATGAGCTTTGCCCTGCTATATAGGGTATCGATTAGTTCTGCGTCGTGTCAGCAGGCCTCTGTGCTAATGATGGAAAAGCTACAGAAATATCCCGCGTTAAGCTCTGCTTGTCAGGGACACGTAGGAACTCGGCCTTCAGGGCACGTGAATGGAAACAGAGCTTCCTTTGGTTTTAATAAATGGCTTTAACAGCACTGAAGATATCTAGATAAAGCTACAATGATAATCAGGTTAAAAAAAAAGAGATCTGCCGTATAGTTTTTAACTTTTATCTTTTGAAAAGTACTTTTTTTTTTTTTACTGTGGGAAAATAAGTTGCTGTTACCGCCTTCAGTTCAAAGCGTTCTCAGGTGTCATTTCTCCTGCATCACCTTCAGATACACACAGAGCCTGTGTTCTGATTCAGGAGGTGTTCTTGCTGTTTTTCAGGGGCTAAGTCGTACCTGACTCTTTGTGACCCTGTGGACTGCAGCACGCCAGGCTTCCCTGTCCTTCACTGTCTCCCTGACATGATTTTGTTCAAAGTCATGTCCATTGAGTCTGTGATGCCAACCAGCCATCTCATCCTCTGTCGTCCCCTTCTTCTCCCGCCTTCAATCTTTCCCAGCATCAGGGTCTTTTCAAATGAGTCAGTTCTTTGCATCAGGTGGCCAAAGGATTGGAGCTGCAGCTTCAGCATCAGTCCTTCCCATGAACATTCAGGACTGATTTCCTTTAGGATGGACTGGTTGGATCTCCTTGCAGGCCAAGGCACTCTCAAGAGCCTTCTCCAGAAGAAGATGGATAGCTATGTTCTAACGCCAAGCCCAAGACTCAGTTCTGAAATACAGTAAGTCCCCTACATATGAACCTTCAAGTTGCAAACTGTCAACGATTCAAACGTGCACTTCCTCAAAGTCAGGAATGAGTGACATCACAGATTGCCCTCCATCTCCTATTTGGGTACCCAGGTAACTTTGTTGGACTTACAAACAAAGTGGACTTAGGAACGTGCTCTTGGAATGGAATTCCTTTGTAGGCAGAAGATTTACATTAGTCTCAAGCAAGTTCCACATTTTGCATGCCTGCCATCAGCTTATTTGCCTCACAGAGTGATTGTAAAAATGCGAAACAGTAAAATGAAGAGGTGTTCAGTTCAGTTCAGTCGCTCAGTCGTTCGTGTCCAGCTCTTTGCGACCCCGTGGACTGCAGCACGCCAGGCCTCCCTGTCCATCACCAACTCCCAGAGCCTGCACAAACTCATGTCCATTGAGTTGGTGATGCCATCCAACCATCTCATCCTCTGTCATCACCTTCTCCTCCCACCCTCAATCTTCCTTAGCTTCAGGGTCTTTTCCAATGAGTCAGCTCTTCGCATCAGGTGGCCAAAGTATTGGAATTTCAGCTTCAACATCTGTCCTTCCAATGAACACCCAGAACTGATCTCCTTTAGGATGGACTGGTTGGATCTCCTTGCAACCCAAGGAACTCTCAGAGATGTTAAATAGATAGTAAAATGGATTGCTGTTCAATTTACCCCTAAAACTCTACTAAAAATACCTTCAGTGACAGATGCTCTCATACCACAAGCACCAAATACTGTGTTTAGAACACAAATTCTATTTTGCAATTTCCACTGAAATCCTTTCCTGATACTGTGAATACATAAGCTATTCTACGCAATCCATATCTGTAAAAACCATTATTTAAAAAAAAATGTCATCAGGTATAAACAGAAATTGTTGTTCCTATTCAAAAGTATTTGTAAGAATCAGGACAAATGTATATATGGGTTACGGTAATGAAAAGAGTCATTTCTTGGAGAAAACACCTCATTCCTAGGCATGCGGTGGATAGATTTTATAAATGGTGGGATTTTGATGCTGGAGGTTAACACCCAAAACGCGCCGTCTTTCATTACCATTTCTTCTGAGGTGATGTCCGGATGAATTTGGTGAAACGGATATACAAATTCTGCTCCTTTCTATGGCTCCTGTTCTGGCCTGTGTCTGTGATGTGTTTCTCAACTGACTGCATTCTGTACAGAACTCATGAGAGTCCCTTGGGCCGCAGGGAAATCACACCAGTCAATTCTAACGGAAATCTACTCTGAATATTCCTTGGAAGGACTGATGCTGAAGCTGACGCCGCAACACTTTGGCCACCTGATGCAAAGAGCTTGGAAAAGACCCTGACGCTGGGAAAGATCGAAGGCAGAAGGAGAAGGGGATGACAGAGGCTGAGATGGTCAGATGGTGTTTGAGTAGGCTCCAGGAGAGGGTGAAGGACAGGGAAGCCTGGCATGCTACGGTCCGTGGGGTTGCAAAGAGTCAGACACGACTGAACAATTTCACTGACAGTGCTAAAGAACCGCCTGCTTTGCCAGGCGGCAGGAGCTACGAGACCTGGGTTTGATCCCTGGGTGGGGAAGATCCCCTGGAGGAGGAGGGCATGGCAACCCACTCCAGGACTTTTGCCTGGAGAATCCCACAGACAGAGGAGCCTGGAGGGCTGCAGTTCACAGGGTCCCAGAGAGCCAGACGCGACTGAGGCGACTTAGCGCAGCACACGGCATGTAAAAATAATCGTACCTTTTCCCAGAGCAGAGTGAGAATGTATCACAGTCTCTATTCCTATACGGTCAAGTGCAGACTTAACGGACCACCTGCTTAATGACGCTAAGTGGAAATCTTACACACGGGCTTATTTTAGAGTAAAACCTGGGTCGTGTTTCATGAGAAATAGGGACAGTCAAAGGCCCAGGTATCTGGAGAAGGAAATGGCAACCCACTCCAGTATTCTTGCCTGGAGAAATCCTATAGATGGAGGAGGAGCCTGGTGGGCTCCGGTCCGCGGGGTCACAAAGAGTCGGATCCAACTTAGCGACACAAAAATCCCAGCTACGTAGCTTCTTCCCTTTCAGATCAGCTTCTTCCTGAGTTTTTGGAATCTTGTGTAACTTGGGACTCATTCACTATTCCCCCGTCAAAACCAGACCGTGAGGTTTCCTGGCTGTTTAGAACGCCTACACTGCTGTCTCTTGGGTCGAAGACCATTTGTTATATTGTCTTCACAAGAAGGCTAATTGGTGTTGGGGGAGGAGGGAGGAGGAACTGTGGTTTATAGCGTGACCCACTCCGGCAGTCACGATTGTAGCTTTCTGTAAGGTCCTAGGCTGAGCTTTTAGCACTTTGCAAGACATGGCCACAGGCCACGTTCTAGCCCAATTCCAGATCTCCGTGTTGGGTTCATAATACCCACTGGGTCCATTCCTCACACCAAAATCCCAGTAACCCCGGCAGTAACTAGAAGTGAAACGAATACCTCTGCTGTGAACATTTTAGGAAAAGCAATTCTAACAGTTTTGTAACTAGAAGCAAGCTACAGGGTTGAGAATGGATATCAGCTTTATGGTCCACTTGGATTCTTAACATGGACGGGTCAGCTTCCACATTAAGGAAAGTTGGTCTAGTTATTGCAGAATACAGATACCAACTCTTAAAAAAAAAAAAAAAAAAAAAACCAGGGCATCAAACCCGGGTCTCCTGCCTTGCAGGCAGATGCTTCATCGTCTGCGCCACCAGGAAAGCCCTAAACTCCCCCTGGCCATCTGATCTACGAGTCGTGATGTGTATATTTGCACGCGGCTCTCTCTTAAATCATCTCGCCCTCCCCTTCCCCATCTAG
>SJYW01018101.1:5030-32133 GCA_006410735.1 Raphicerus campestris
CGGCCTGATTCTTAGAAAGCACTGCCGCTTGCGCCTCCCACTCCTCCCTGCCCAACCCCCACTTGCTAGTGTCAGATGCAGGCGTTTGCGCTGTTTATCTGCTGTTGGATTTACTGTTGGGTTCGTAATCTGTTGGTTTTAATTATTTATTTCTGTGCTTCCAAGGCTCGCCACAGACTCCGCTGAGAGAATGTTTCCTGATGTTTGGAAACCTGTCTTTTTAAGAGTCTCTTCCCGGGACGGGATCCCCTTCCCGGGACGGGGCTCCCTCCCTACCTCCTTTGTCTCTTTCTTTGTCTTTTATATTTATTCCTACCTGTTTTTGAAGCCAATGATCTGCTTTGCTGGATGCCTGATGTCCTCTGCCAGCATTCAGAAGTTGTTTTGTGGAATTTACTCAGCGTTGAAATGTTCTTTTGATGAAGTAGTGAGGGAGAGAGTGGTCTCCCCATCCTATTCCTCTGCCATCTTTTTCTGCCTCCCCTTCTGTAGTTTAAAATAAGCATTTTAAATAGCTCCATTTGTCTTCTTTTTTAACTTGTCAATTGTACCTCTTGTGTGTGTGTGTGTGTGTGTGTGTGTGTTTTCACCTTCTTTTAGTGGTTAGCTTAGAATTTGCCATAAGCATTTCATGAAATCCATGTCCACTTTCATATAATACTCTACCATTTTACAGGTAATACAGATGCTTCATAGTAACAAAATATATTTAATCCCTCCCTCCTATCCATTGTATTATTGCTATCATTCATTTAACTTATGTGTTTATGCATATAAAAGCATACAAATGCATAAAAATACATAATTGTTGCCATTATTATTTTGAACACATTTTTGTTAGTTTCTCAGGGATAAGAAAAAAAGTAAGTTTTAATTTTACTTTCACTTATTTATTTTCTAATAATATTTCTTTCAGTTCAGTTCAGTCACTCAGTCGTGTCTGACTCTTTGCAACCCCATGGACTGCAGCGTGCCAGGCTTCCCTGTCCATCACCAACTCCCTGAGTTTACTCAGACTCATGTCCATACATGAGGTCGTGAGGCCATACAACAATCTCATCCTCTGTCATAACCTTTCTCCTCCTGCCTTCAATCTTTCCCAATATCAGGGTATTTTTAAATGAGTCAGTTCTTCGCTGACTCATTTTTGTGGCCAAAGTATTGAAGTTTCAGCTTCAACATCAGTCCTTCCAATGAACACCCAGGACTGATCTCCTTTAGGATGGACTGTTTGGATCTCCTTGCAGTCCAAGGGACTCTCAACAGTCTTCTTCAGCAACACAGTTTAAAAACATCAATTCTTGACACTCATCTTTCTTTATGGTCCAGCTCACATCTAGACATGACTATTGGAAAAACCATAGCTTTGACTAGATGGATGTTTGTTGGCAAAGCAATGTCTCTGGTTTTTAATATGCTGTCTAGGTTGGTCATAACTTTTCTTCCAAGGAGCAGGCTAATTTTAATTTCATGGATACATTCACCATCTACAGAGATTTTGGAGCCCAAGAAAAGAAAGTCTGTCCCTGTTTCCATTGTTTCCCCATCTATTTGCCATGAAGTGATGGGACCGGATGCCATGATCTTAGTTTTTTGAATGTTGAATTTTAAGCCAACTTTCACTCTCCTTTTTTACTTTTATTAAAGGTTTTTTAGTTTCTCTTCACTTTCTGCCATAAGGGTGGTGCCATCTGCCTATCTGAGGTTATTGATATTTCTCCTGGCAGTCTTTATTCTAGCTTATGCTTCTTCCAGCCCAGCATTTCTCATGATGTACTCTGCATATAAGTTAAATTAGCAGGGTGACAATATACAGCCTTGACATATGCCTTTCCTGATATGGAACCAGTCTGTTCCATGGGAAGATCCAATTTGTAACATATCATTTTCCTTCTCTCTGTGAAATTTCTTTTGATTTTTCTTGTAGTATTATTCTACTGGCAAAAAATTTCCTCTTCTTATTTATCTGAAAATTCTTAGCTGTCCTTCTTGTAATTTTCTAAGGTTCAACTTTCTAGTTTGATGGTTTTATTCTTTCAACATTTTAAGTATTTCACTCAACTCTCTTCTTACTTGCATGGATATAGTTTGGAATTTGGATGTAATTCTTTGCTTTTTCATAGGTAAGATTCCATCCCCTGCTCTCTTTCAAGATTTTTTTCTTCATCTTTGATTTATGTAGTTAGAATATAATGGACTCAAGTGTAATTTTTTGGTATTTATCCTGTTCCATATTTTACAAGTTTCCTTCATCCATGGCTTGCAGTTTGATATTATTTTAGAGAAAATTTCAGTTATTGTTGCTTCTAATTTTCCTTCTGTTCTTTCCTATTTCTTCTCTTTCTGGGTTTCCCATTATGCATATGTTACAACTTTTGAGGTTGTCCTACAATTCTTTGATATTCTGTTCTTTTTTTTTTTTTTCTTCAGTCTTTTTTTCTCTCCACTTTTTAGTTTTGGAAATTTCCACTATCATATCTTCAGGCTCAAAGATTCTTTCCTCAGCTGTCTAGGTTACTAATAAAGCTCCTTAAGGAATACTTTATGTTAAATAAATTTTTTATTTCAAGTATTTTGTTTTGATTCTTAGAATTTTTTAATATCCCTGCTTATATTACTCATGTGTTTTCACATACTTTCTACTTTTTCTGTTACAAATTAATAGAAAATTTGTAGCAAATTCATCAAAGTTTTTAAAAATGCCTAAATCATTCCAACATTCCTGCCATGTCTGAATCTTTTTCTAATACTCTTCAAACTGTTTTTTTGTGTGTTTGTCTTTCTGAACCTTGTTATTTTTTGTTGAATGTTGATCATCATGTACTAGGTAAAGAAGTGAAGCGAAAATTGCTCGGTCATGTCCGACTCTTTGCCATCCCGTGGACTATACAGTCCATGGAATTCTCCAGGCCAGAATATTGGAGTGGGTAGCCTTTTCCTTCTCCAGAGGATCTTCCCAACCCAGGGATCAAACCCAGGTCTCCCATTATTGCAGGCAGATTCTTTACCCGTTGAACCACCCAGAGAAGCTTTANACAGTCCATGGAATTCTCCAGGCCAGAATATTGGAGTGGGTAGCCTTTTCCTTCTCCAGAGGATCTTCCCAACCCAGGGATCAAACCCAGGTCTCCCATTATTGCAGGCAGATTCTTTACCCGTTGAACCACCCAGAGAAGCTTTAGTAAAGAGAACTGCAATAAATAGGCCTTGTAATGTAGTGCTAAGTGTGAAGGTAATCATCGCATTGTCCTATAATAATTTTCAGACTTTTGGTGAGCTTCTGGTTCTGGACTGTGAACATCAGTAAAACTTCTCAGGTATTTCCATACCTTGTGTGTGACAGATTGCTCAGAGGGGACTAGAATTGTGTAATTCTCTTCCTCTAGAGGAAGACTAGAGAGAACTCTAGCTGGGTATCTCTCTTCCTTCTGATACATTAGGCTCTAATAAAGACCCAGCAGGTTAGTGTTAATAAAATCATTTTTTTTAATGTGAAGCATTATTTTTTTTAATTTATTTATTTTAATTGGAGGATAATTACTTTACAATATTGTATTGGTTTTGCCATACATCAACATGAAAGAAGCATTATTAAGAAGAATGGAATGATCCAGTGTATTTTAAAATGTCTCCTCTTTCCCTCCCCCTACTGGAAATACAAGGGAATGTTTCTCTGATATTCATTGTGTGTATCTCATAGAGTGGAGAAGGCAGTGGCGACCTACTCCAGTACTCTTGCCTGGCAAATCCCATGGACGGAGGGGCCTAGTAGGCTGCAGTCCGTGGGGTCGTTAGGAGTCAGACACGACTGAGCGACTTCACTTTCAATTTTCACTTGCATGCATTGGAGAAGTAAATGGCAACCCACTCCAGTGTTCTTGCCTGGAGAATCCCAGGGACAGTGGAGCCTGGTGGGCTGCTCTCTATGGGGTCACACAGAGTCAGACAGGACTTAAGTGACTTAGCAGCAGCAGCAGCAGCATCTAGTAAAGCTCTTAGAGGTAAAATTGATAAAATTATAGTTTTCCCTATGACTGTGTCCCCTGGAGTTTTAAATTCTCAGACTTGTCCACAATAAGACTCCAGCAATTATTCAATTACAGTTTTTGGTTTTCCTATACCAGACTCATTTCTACAGATGTTTCTGGTAAACCATAATTTTTGTGTCTGCCTGTCTCTACAATCTGTAGGACAGTCATTTGCCCTGTGACCTCACTTCTCTGATGGATCTAAGATTGTTAATTTTTCAATTTGTTCAGATTTGTATTTGTTGTTAGAATTGGGTGACAGTTTCTAACTGTCACACAATCGAGTGTCAAACCAGAAATCAGAAGTCCATCTATAAATTATGTTGAGGACTTTCCATAAATGTTCATACATTAAGCATAGTTTTAAAGCAGTAATCATCTGTAATAATCCTAATATGAAGTTAATTTTAAATTAACTTCACATATATGTGTGTGTGTGTGTGTGTGTCACACACACACACACATACACACATATATGCTTTCCATATTTATTAACGAATAATTTCTTGACAAAGACCCTAAAATTTAAGGCACAGCTTGCAAAGCATTTATCCAAATCTTGGAATTATGGAGTGGAAACAAAAAGTTTTATCAGGAAAAATAAAGAGGAAAATATGTCTGTAAAAGTGCAATGCATGTAGATGGGAACATTGTAATCCAAGATAATGATGGTATGCCTGTGATCACTGAGAAAGATCAAGTTGTAAAGAATTGGGGGGGTAATAATTAATGTGATCATATGTTTCAGTGTGCCAAGGACAGTCTCAGTCTATACCAATTTCCCTGTCATATTAACACCTTCTCTAACTTTATTTATACGGTAGGCTTTATTGTCACCTTAGTATTAGTTGATACATGCAAAGAAAATATTTAGCATCATACCAATTTTTAAAAGGGAATGAGAAAGAAAGTAGGTGTTATTGTGTTAGGGAAACCATTGATTCTAGGCTAAAGGAGCATGTTTAGTCTCTTCAAACTAAAGGCTTAAGAAGCATGCTTTGGAGCAATTCTGCTTCACCCATCACTTCTGAGCTATAGACCAAGATCTCTAGTTGCTTCTGGGACATTTCCACAGGATGTCCTAAGCATTTCCGATACTATATCCCAAGGAAACATTTTCTCCCCCACTTGCTTTGTTATTGGTGTTAGTATCATTATACATCACTCTCTTAAGCTGTTGCCCTTTGGCACCTGAACTTCTCACTGCCCCTCATATCTTGGTGCAAAGAGATCACCATGTTCTATTTATGGTCCACTGAAAGGTCTCAAAACTGCCTTAATTTAGACCCCCTTTCTTTGTCTCAAAATACGGATTAATTTCCAGTCTCCCTACATAGACAGATTCCATACTGCATAACACATTTCTAAAAGATATGTTTTCCCATTGCATTAAATGTATTAATCTGTATTTCTGAGAACAGTGTAGAAGGTTTTTCACAATATGGCTCTAAGCTGTTTTTATCATATACCTCCGGGCCTTCAATTCCAGCTCCAATACAGAGAACTGAAACCATTCTTCTGAAGAAGACATTTACATCTACATGCCCATGCTTCCATGAATCTTAAATGTTCCACTTTCTCCAGTTGTCAAATATTACTTCACCACAAAATGTGACAACTTTCTCAACTACTGTAGGCTGCCCTTGTCACTTCCTCATGTATGTCCTGCTAGTACAACATTCGTAACTCTACCATAGTTGTTATTTTATTGTACTCTACTTACTTTTTCAGTCATCTTCTCCCCCAGTGAGAAAATCAGCTACCCAACTGATGTGAGGTTCTTTTCATCTTCTGCAACTGACATAGTCTCTGGCAATGGGCAGACTCTCAATTAGAGTTCTTTTTTTAAAAAATAAATTTCATTTTTATTTATTGGCTTCTCTGGTGGCTCAGACAGTAAAGTCTGCCAGCAGTCATGGAGACCGGGGTTCGATCTCTGGGTTGGGAAGAGCCCCTCGAGAAGGAAATCGCAAACCATTCCAGTATGCTTGCCTGGAAAATCCCATGGACAGAGAGCCTGGTGGGCTACAGTCCATGGGGTCGCAGAGTTGGATGACTAAGCAGCTTCTTCTTCTTTATTGTAAATTCTAATAACTTATAATTGAAAGGCTAAAATGGTTGTTGGAAGAGGAAGGGACATGCATAGAACCTTTAAAAGTCTCACACTGCCCACCTCCTTTACAAGGAAAGAATAGGGGAAAGTTCTAAATCATTGATAAGCAGGAAATCAGGATTCTTGTTCTTCCTTGAATGGAGATGAGGTTACAGATAATTTGTGTAACATGTATCTGGGAGACAACATGTACTCATTTCATGGCAGCCAAGAATAGCTTTTAAAAATAGAACCTAAGTTAAGTCCTGATTATTGACAAACATAATTTTCAAGTTATTCTTTTAGGTAACAGATGCAGCTTATTAAAAATTTAATGCTGTAGCAAAGAACTACTGAATGTGAACTAAGCAGAAAACCTCTTAGGGTAAAATTCTAGGGTTAGCTAGAATTTGGCTCAGTGTAATTTCTCTAACCACAGAACTTTTAATATTTCTATAATGTTATATGCTAACCAAAGTGTATGCGCATTTCATTGCAAATGTGGACCTCCTGACAGCTCTGGAGGGTGGATGTCAAGTGTTACTGTCTCAGTTGTAAAGAGGAGGAAGCTGAGTTACAAGATGGGAAATGCTCAAGACACACAGCAAGCCAGTGAGAAAGGTGTGTCTTCTATTACTTTTCCTTTCCTGTACTTAATGTGATTTCATTCAGAAAGAAAAACCACATTTTTGCAAAAATGCAAAGTTAAAACTTTGCTTTTTGTCTGCACTATCTCTGACAAGAAAAGGAATGAATACCTGTAAGGCAGCCTTAAGCTATAGCTGTTAAAATAAGAAAGCATTTTGGATCAGCCTCAGGTAAACTGAAAATTCAATTAAAATAACCTATTCTGGCTGATTGGGATTTTATAATAACACCAACTGTAATAAACCCAACCTGGAATTTCCACAGAGCCTTTCCTTTTCCAGAGCTCTAAATGCCATCGTGAAGATGATTCCACAAGCTTGTGATGGGCCTGGAAGAGTTTGTCCTAAAAACTATTCAGTTTGCTGGACTTGCTATTGACTTAAGTTAATTAATGAATCTAAATCAAAGTGCATTTGCTCTGTACTCAACACAAACCTTCATCTTAATGCATGTAATTCATTTGGTAGTCTAGCTATATCTTATGCTATAAAGGCTATTTCATAAAAGGAAGTATAGAAACCTTACATGAAGCCTCATCTCCCCACTGATGTATTGTAAATAGCAAGAATATCCTTGGTGTTTGTTATATAAAAGTTAGTTTGGAATGCTTTAGCTAGAAAATGATATTTAGAGACAAAAATCCTTAATTTATTAAGGATACCTTGCTCCCTAAGACGCTAAATGCACATAAGCATTTTTTAAGCCCTCAACTAATTTTCCTTGCTCCCCAATTCTGACCAAGGGGACACATTAATTACTCCAATTCATCATAAGTTAATGCCTATTAATAAATAACAAACCTACTTTGCTCCAGAGAATATATATAACATCTTTCAAGTCTTTCCAAGGGGAGGTTCCAATCCTCCCCTCAGTTGGAGACACAGACCCTTTGACTGCTATGGAAGATCCTAAAAGCACTTTGTGTCCATCGACTTTCTCAGTCAACTGAACAATCCTTCACATTCATCCTGCAGGAGGGAACTCACCCCAAACTTGGCTCATAGTAGACTTTGGGCACCAGTAAACCTGGCCTCCTGGGAGCCTTAAGAATTTTTCAGCGTTTTATGCTTCACATCAATTTAATCTCCCTGCTCTAGTTTGAAGGTCAAGTTCTGAGTCAATTAAATTACTTTTGAAAAGTCACAGAAAGTGTAGGAATTTTTCTCAAGATTCAAGATACTGCTGACTATTGAGTTGCTAAATGGAAAGTAAGTCGTATTAACAATAACAAATTGAGAGTTGGACGTGGGGGGTATGAGGAGATATGCAACTGGATAATCAGGCATTCAAGCAACAATTAAAAAATAAAACAGCATGGCCATTTTACATTGTTATTTCATTCTGTTTTATGACTCTCATTAAATGCATTTTTGTTATAAAGAAATATGTGCCACGTGGAAAGCATATATAGACATTTAAACATATAACATGCATGAAATAAAATTGAATGTAGTCCCATATGATATTTCATAATATTGGATTCTGAGGCTTAGGAAGGGTATCCTAATAGGAAATGAGAATGTATAACACTTTTTGTTTAAACTGTTAAAATTCCAGAATTCCTTGAAGAAATGATGGCTCAAACTTTGAACAGAGCTAGACTTCTCGGCAATAGTCTTTAACTGGAATATGCCCTGGACGTTCCCTTGATGGTGAAAATTGGAAATGATCTTATAACTGAGGGGTTTGAGATATATTTGCTGAGAGTTATTGTTGCTAATAACAATAATATCAGGGCATGGCAAGTTTATAAAGAGGCTAACGTTTGGAAATAGAATGAGCTTGTTTAAAATTTCCCTCTGCTTTAATTATTAAGCAGAAAAGCAGGCAAAGGGGAGAAAAGGAAAGGAGAGAAAGAGAGAAAAAAGAACCTTAAACCAGAAATTCACTCATAAATGTGATTCTCTCTCTTATAGCTTCCCTGAAATATTAAAAACCAATTAGGAGTAAAGAAAATTCTTTTCCTTGGAGTACAGTTAATAGGCTCAATTTTTATCCTCCTAGTTTAAATTTATTATTTTACTTTAATTCAAAGGACTTTTCTATATTTCCAAGAAATATTGATTCATAAACAATGACGTTTTTTTAATTTATTGTAATTGGTGGCTAATTACTTTACAAAATTGTTTTGGTTTTTGCCATACATCACCATGCATCAGCTGTAGATATACATGTGTCCCCTGTCCTGAACCCCTTTCCCACCTCTCTCCCCATCCCATCCCTCTGGATTATCCCAGAGCACTGGCTTTGAGTGCCCTGCTTTATGCATCCAACTTGCACTGGTCATTTATCTCACATATGGTAATATACATGTTCCAATGCTATTCTCTCAAATCATCCCTCCTATGCCTGAAGTTTTATCATTATCATCATCATTTTGTAACTGGTGACGTGGATTAGTTAATACTGCATATGAAGACATCATTCTGAAATTTCTCATTAGTCTACTTTAGGCCAATTTATTCCTATAAACTCACATATGGGGCAATACTGTGTTTCCAGCGTTCAGATTAAGCTGTGGTTTCGGCTGGCCCTTGCTCTGAACTTGCACAATAGAACATTCTCATGGTCTCTTTGCTGTGATAAATCTCTTCTCTTTTCCTCACTCTCACCTTGAAAATAAATATTTTATTTAATTATGATGTTATTTATGTATTTATGATATTAGTATTTATATTTATACATACACATATACACACTTGTGGCACTAGTGATAAAGAGTTCACTTGCCAACGCAGGAGAAGCAAGAGATGTGGTTCAACCCAGGGGTTGGGAAAATCTCCTCGAGTAGGAAACGGCAACCCACTTCACTGTTCTTGCCTGGAGAGTTCCATGTACAGAGGAGCCTGGAGGGATATAGTACATGGGGTAGCAAAGAGTCAGACATGACTGAGCCCAGCACAGATAAACACAGATACATACCTGTGTATAACAATAAATAAAATGCATTTAATAGGTAACAGATACCAATGTGGATTAAAATTCAAAAGACGAGAAAACTATTGAAAAATTAGTCTCTTTCTCTCCTTAAACCCTAGGTTTCTAGATTCAAGCACTGTCACAAATTTATTCAGTAACTTTTGCAATGCATTTGCAATGCATTTGCAAACATATATTGTCTGTAGGTATATTTGCTGCATGAGCATATTTTATGCTGCTGCTGCTTCTGCTAAGTCACTTCAGTTGTGTCTGACTCTGTGCGACCCCAGAGACGGCAGCCCACCAGGCTCCCCCGTCCCTGGGATTCTCCAGGCAAGAACACTAGACTGGGCTGCCATTTCCTTCTCCAATGCATGACAATGAAAAGTGAAAGTGAAGTCGCTCAGTCATGTCCAGCTCTTAGTGACCCCATGGACTGCAGCCTACCAGGCTCCTCCGTCCATGGGATTTTCCAGGTAAGAGTACTGGAGTGGGGTGCCATTGCCTTCTCCTAGCAAGCACTTTACAGTTTTCAGTAATATATTTGTGTACATATGTTTGCTTAACCATAAAACTGAATTTCAGAGAGTTCCTTACAAGAATCTAGAGATTTGTCTCATCCTTTTCAAAGTTGGCATAGCATTTCATTGTATAAGAAGTTTTTTTTGTTTGTTTTATAGAACTCATTTATCTCATTTAATTATCTGTATCTTAAATTCAACCTTTAAAAATTAATATTATATTTTTACTTGAAATTATAAAAACAGTTCCCCAAATTTTCTAATGAACTGAGAATTATAGTTTTATTCTTAGATCTAAACATTATTACTTATTGTTTATTACTGATGAATATCCCTTATGCTGTAGAACGCACTATTGATTATCTACTTTGTGACCATCTTCCTTTTCCTATATCTCATTATAGAAGCAGAAATTTATAACTACTCCCCCTCCATCTTCCTTTGGTGAGAAGGTTAGTTATGTGACACAGTTCTTATACATGAATGTCCACCAGGGGTGTTTAGGGAAAGTATATTTCCAAAAAGAAGGGGTGGTGTGTGTGAGGGAGCCCCATGTTGGTCATCTTCCATTGGAACATGGCTGTATAAGGCTAAAATGATTGGAGCCGCCTTGAATTATTGACATGATGAAGTGTGGACAGCATGGCTGAGGGTGGATAGGTAAAAGGGGAAAAGATGTATTTGAGCCACAATCCACCAGTCCACTAACTTCCAGATTTCTTTCTATGTGTGAAGAATAGCTTTGATCTTTATATGCTGTGCTTAGTCACTCAGTCATGACTGACTCTTTGTGATCACATGGACTGTAGTCCACCAGGCTCCTGTGACCATGGGAATTTTCCAGACAGGAAAACTGGAGTGGGTTGCCATGATCTACTCCANAACTTTGAACAGAGCTAGACTTCTCGGCAATAGTCTTTAACTGGAATATGCCCTGGACGTTCCCTTGATGGTGAAAATTGGAAATGATCTTATAACTGAGGGGTTTGAGATATATTTGCTGAGAGTTATTGTTGCTAATAACAATAATATCAGGGCATGGCAAGTTTATAAAGAGGCTAACGTTTGGAAATAGAATGAGCTTGTTTAAAATTTCCCTCTGCTTTAATTATTAAGCAGAAAAGCAGGCAAAGGGGAGAAAAGGAAAGGAGAGAAAGAGAGAAAAAAGAACCTTAAACCAGAAATTCACTCATAAATGTGATTCTCTCTCTTATAGCTTCCCTGAAATATTAAAAACCAATTAGGAGTAAAGAAAATTCTTTTCCTTGGAGTACAGTTAATAGGCTCAATTTTTATCCTCCTAGTTTAAATTTATTATTTTACTTTAATTCAAAGGACTTTTCTATATTTCCAAGAAATATTGATTCATAAACAATGACGTTTTTTTAATTTATTGTAATTGGTGGCTAATTACTTTACAAAATTGTTTTGGTTTTTGCCATACATCACCATGCATCAGCTGTAGATATACATGTGTCCCCTGTCCTGAACCCCTTTCCCACCTCTCTCCCCATCCCATCCCTCTGGATTATCCCAGAGCACTGGCTTTGAGTGCCCTGCTTTATGCATCCAACTTGCACTGGTCATTTATCTCACATATGGTAATATACATGTTCCAATGCTATTCTCTCAAATCATCCCTCCTATGCCTGAAGTTTTATCATTATCATCATCATTTTGTAACTGGTGACGTGGATTAGTTAATACTGCATATGAAGACATCATTCTGAAATTTCTCATTAGTCTACTTTAGGCCAATTTATTCCTATAAACTCACATATGGGGCAATACTGTGTTTCCAGCGTTCAGATTAAGCTGTGGTTTCCGCTGGCCCTTGCTCTGAACTTGCACAATAGAACATTCTCATGGTCTCTTTGCTGTGATAAATCTCTTCTCTTTTCCTCACTCTCACCTTGAAAATAAATATTTTATTTAATTATGATGTTATTTATGTATTTATGATATTAGTATTTATATTTATACATACACATATACACACTTGTGGCACTAGTGATAAAGAGTTCACTTGCCAACGCAGGAGAAGCAAGAGATGTGGTTCAACCCAGGGGTTGGGAAAATCTCCTCGAGTAGGAAATGGCAACCCACTTCACTGTTCTTGCCTGGAGAGTTCCATGTACAGAGGAGCCTGGAGGGATATAGTACATGGGGTAGCAAAGAGTCAGACATGACTGAGCCCAGCACAGATAAACACAGATACATACCTGTGTATAACAATAAATAAAATGCATTTAATAGGTAACAGATACCAATGTGGATTAAAATTCAAAAGACGAGAAAACTATTGAAAAATTAGTCTCTTTCTCTCCTTAAACCCTAGGTTTCTAGATTCAAGCACTGTCACAAATTTATTCAGTAACTTTTGCAATGCGTTTGCAATGCATTTGCAAACATATATTGTCTGTAGGTATATTTGCTGCATGAGCATATTTTATGCTGCTGCTGCTTCTGCTAAGTCACTTCAGTTGTGTCTGACTCTGTGCGACCCCAGAGACGGCAGCCCACCAGGCTCCCCCGTCCCTGGGATTCTCCAGGCAAGAACACTAGACTGGGCTGCCATTTCCTTCTCCAATGCATGACAATGAAAAGTGAAAGTGAAGTCGCTCAGTCATGTCCAGCTCTTAGTGACCCCATGGACTGCAGCCTACCAGGCTCCTCCGTCCATGGGATTTTCCAGGTAAGAGTACTGGAGTGGGGTGCCATTGCCTTCTCCTAGCAAGCACTTTACAGTTTTCAGTAATATATTTGTGTACATATGTTTGCTTAACCATAAAACTGAATTTCAGAGAGTTCCTTACAAGAATCTAGAGATTTGTCTCATCCTTTTCAAAGTTGGCATAGCATTTCATTGTATAAGAAGTTTTTTTTGTTTGTTTTATAGAACTCATTTATCTCATTTAATTATCTGTATCTTAAATTCAACTTTTAAAAATTAATATTATATTTTTACTTGAAATTATAAAAACAGTTCCCCAAATTTTCTAATGAACTGAGAATTATAGTTTTATTCTTAGATCTAAACATTATTACTTATTGTTTATTACTGATGAATATCCCTTATGCTGTAGAACGCACTATTGATTATCTACTTTGTGACCATCTTCCTTTTCCTATATCTCATTATAGAAGCAGAAATTTATAACTACTCCCCCTCCATCTTCCTTTGGTGAGAAGGTTAGTTATGTGACACAGTTCTTATACATGAATGTCCACCAGGGGTGTTTAGGGAAAGTATATTTCCAAAAAGAAGGGGTGGTGTGTGTGAGGGAGCCCCATGTTGGTCATCTTCCATTGGAACATGGCTGTATAAGGCTAAAATGATTGGAGCCGCCTTGAATTATTGACATGATGAAGTGTGGACAGCATGGCTGAGGGTGGATAGGTAAAAGGGGAAAAGATGTATTTGAGCCACAATCCACCAGTCCACTAACTTCCAGATTTCTTTCTATGTGTGAAGAATAGCTTTGATCTTTATATGCTGTGCTTAGTCACTCAGTCATGACTGACTCTTTGTGATCACATGGACTGTAGTCCACCAGGCTCCTCTGACCATGGGAATTTTCCAGACAGGAAAACTGGAGTGGGTTGCCATGATCTACTCCAGGGGGTCTTCCCAACCCAGGGACAGAACCCCATCTCCCACACTGTGGGCAGAATCTTTACCATCTGAGCCACCAGGGAAGCCCAAGAATACCGGAGTGGGTAGCCTATCCTTTCTCCAGGGTAAGCTTTACATGAGTTTTGGTTAAATGTTTTGTCACTCAAAGCCAAAGACATTAGAACTCACAGACTCCTATTGCCAGGCACCAAGCTACCAAAAGCAAGTAGATACACTCTGTGCCCCGTGTATAAGACAGACTTTATCTCTTTTTGTGTGTGTATGGCTGGTAGCATAACTAAGGCCATCTTGGCCCCTGACAGTTCCTCTTGTCCTTCACCTGACCCTACCTGGAAGTGTACTGTGCAGTGAAGTAATTCTCTATTATCAAGGGCTTTGTTGTTAATAGATTTGTTAACAATCATTAAGACCAGGCAGAGGAACCAGAGATCAAATTGCCAACATCCGCTGGATCATCAAAAAAGCAAGAGAGTTCCAGAAAAACATCTATTTCTGCTTTATTGACTATGACAAAGCCTTTGACTGTGTGGATCACAATAAACTGTGGAAAACTCTTCAAGAGATGGAAATACCAGACCACCTGACCTGCCTCTTGAGAAATCTGTATGCAGGTCAGGAAGCAACAGTTAGAACTGGACATGGAACAACAGATTGGTTCCAAATAGGAAAAGGAGTACATCAAGGCTGTATATTGTCACTCTGCTTATTTAACTTATATGCAGAGTACATCACGAGAAACGCTGGGGTGGAGGAAGCATAAGCTGGAATCAAGATTGCTGGGAGAAATATCAATGACCTCAGATATGCAGATGTCAGCATCCTTATGGCAGAAAGTGAAGAAGAACTAAAGAGCCTCTTGATGAAAATGAAAGAGGAGAGTGAAAAAGTTGGCTTAAAACTCAACATTCAGAAAACGAAGATCATGGCATCTGGTCCCATCACTTCATGGCAAATAGATGGGGAAACAGAGGAAACAGTGGCTGACTTTATTCTTCTGTTCTCCAAAATCACTGTAGATGGTGATTGCAGCCATGAAATTAAAATACACTTACTGTTTGGAAGGAAAGTTATGACCAACCTAGATAGCATATTCAAAAGCAAAGACATTACTTTGCCAACTAAGGTCCATTTAGTCAAGGCTATGGTTTTTCCAGTAGTCATGTATGGATGTGAGAGTTGGACTATAAAGATAGCTAAGCACCAAAGAATTGATGCTTTTGAGCTGTGGTGTTGGAGAAGACTCTTGAGAGTCCCTTGGACTGCAAGGAGATCCAACCAGTCCATCCTAAAGGAGATCAGTCCTGGGTATTCACTGGAAGGACTTATGTTGAAGCTGAAACTCCAATACTTTGGCCACCTGATGTGAAGAACTGACTCATTTGAAGAGACCCTGGATGCTGGGAAAGATTGAAGATAGAAGGAGAAGGGGATGACAGAGGATGACANTGCTCCATTCTTTTCTCACAGTATTTCCAAAGAAAAATAACTGCTGACCTTCTTATCTTTGTTCCTCTGTACATAATCCATCTTATTTTTCTGGTTGCTTTTAAGAGTTTTTCTTTATTGCTGGTTTTCAGCAATTCAACTGTGCAATGCCTTGGTGTAGCTTTATTCATATTTCTTGTGCTTGGAGTTTGTCACACTTCTTGGACATGTGAGTTTATAGTTTTTATCAAATTTGGAACATTTTTGGCCATTATTTCTCTAAGTAACTTTTTGTTTCCCAACTTTCCCCCGTTCTCCCTCGGAGACTTCTTTTACACGTATATCTGAAGTTCTCTCATGGCTCAGTGGTGCTTTGTTCACTTATTTCCCACTCTTTTTTCTTTCTATTGGATAGTTTGGGATCATATTTATTGCACTGAATCATTCACTAGTCTTCAGGCTAGTGAATCTCCCATTAATCTAATCTCAGACATGGTTTTCATCTCTAGCAGTTTGATTTGAATATATCTTCCATGTTACCTTTGAACATATTCAGTCTTTTCATTTGTTTTTTGAATATATAGAATAGAATTATAATAACTGTTTTAATGTCCTTTTAAACTAACTTTATCATCTGTATCAGTTCTGGGTCATTTTTTTTTAAAGTGTTTTTGTCCTGCCTTTATTTTTCTATTGAAGTATAGTCGCTGGATGGTATTATTTAAGTTACAAGTATACAACACAGTGACTAACAATTTTTAAAGGATGGGTCAGTGTGGGTTGATTGACTTATTACCTCAGTGTGGATCTTATTTTCCCACTTCTTTATATGCCTGACAATTTTTTATTTGATGCCAGGCATTTTGGGGCACTGAATATTTTTGAATAGTTATAAATATTCTTGAGCTTTGTTCTGAGACATGGTTCAGTTACTTGGAAACATCTTGATGCTTTGGGGTTTTGCTTTTATGACTTGTTAGGTGGATCTAGAGGACTCCACCTGAGGTTAATTATTCCCCACTGCGGAGGCAAAAGCTTCCTGTGTATTCTACCATCGCCCTCTGGAATTATGAGTTTTTCCATCTGGCTTGTGGGAACAAGCACTATTTTCAGTTCTGTGTGACCTCTGAGGATTGTTCCTTTTAATCCTTTAGGGTGGTTCTTTTTCCGGCTTTGGGCAATTTCTTCATGTGAATGTATTCTTCAGTACTCAGTTGGCTGCTCTGAGGATCTCTGGAATTTTCTGTGTAGCTTTCACATCTCTGATACTTGGCCCTGTGAAACCTACTCTCTTTGGCTTCACCAAACTCCCAGTTCCATCTCCTCAACTCAGGGAGAGCACCAAGGATCCACCTGGGTCCCCTCTCTCCATGCTGCTACTGCTAAGTCACTTCAGTCATGTCCGAATCTGTGCGACCCCATAGACGGCAGCCCACCAGGCTCCCTGTCCCTGGGATTCTCCAGGCAAGAACATCGAAGTGGGTTGCCCTTTCCTTCTCCAGTGCATGAAAGTGGAAAGTGAAAAATGAAAGGGAAGTCAGTCATATCCAACTCTTAGCGACTCCATGGACTGCAGCCTACCAGGCTCCTCCGTCCATAGGATTTTCTAGGCAAGAGTACTGGAGTGGGGTGCCATTGCCTTCTCCACTCNCAGTCGTATCCAGCTCTTAGCGACTCCATGGACTGCAGCCTACCAGGCTCCTCCGTCCATAGGATTTTCTAGGCAAGAGTACTGGAGTGGAGTGCCGTTGCCTTCTCCACTCTCCATGCTACAGCCTGTAAATTCTCTCTACTGGGGATAATTGTAGGCTTCCCTTAGTTGTTTCCTAGCTCTCCAAGATCCCTGACCTTCATTACTTGTTGTCCAATTTCTTAAAAACCATTTTATCCAGTTTTTAGCCATTTCAAGTAGGTGAGTATATTCAGTTCCTACTACTCTATATCAGCTAGGACAGAAAGCATAGGTAAACCCAGTTTACTGGATGATGTTTATGACATCAAACACTTTTCCATCATGTTATAGTATTTACAAGGCTAGTATCTCTTAAGAATTTTTTAAAAAATAATTTAAAATTTATGCTGCTGCTGCTAAGTCGCTTCAGTCATGTGTGATTCTGTACAACCCTATAGATGGCAGCCCACTAGGCTCCCCTGTTCCTGGGATTCTCCAGGCAAGAACAGGGGAGTGGGTTATGAAAATGTTGCAAAGATAGAGTTCTGATACATACTTTACCCAGCTTACCCTAATGTTACTATTTTTATTGGTATTTTTTAAATGAATTACTTTTAAAAAGTAATAAATGCTAATGGTAAAAAAATCTGTCTGTAAAAAAATTTTTTTATGTTATATTTTATATATGAGAATATAAATAACACAATAACCATATATCAGAGTATTCGTTTCCTATTTCTATGTATTAGGGGAGGAGAACACTGTTCTTTTTTTATTTCTACCACAACAAAATAGAGGAGGGAACCCATATCTCCTTTCCCTTGGAGAGGGTTGGAAGGAACTCATTCTTCTCTTTTCTCTCTCTACATTCAGTCACTCTTCTCAAGTGGGCAAAAGTAGCTTTTCTAGTGAACCTCTGCATCAGGCTCTGTTTGGCTAGTGGGCAGAGTTAAACGTTAAGGCCAACTCCTGAGGGTGGGCTCGCTTGACCTCTCCTTAGCTTCCTTTCTCCCTGTGGCAAACTCATCCAGGGTAAGGGCCAGTGCCTCCCTCTTTTATTCTCTTTTTTTTTTTCTGCAGTAACCATGCAAGTGAGACAAGCCAAGTCCATGATGCCAGCAGGGGAACTGGACTCAGATAATTGGGTGGGCCTACTCATTCCTACAGACAAGTCCTTAAGTCTGTATCCAGGGGAAGAAGGAGGCTCTGCTTTGGCATCAACTCCAAGTCCTGTTCTCTTGTAGGCTGGTGTTGATTATTGGTGGTTCCCTTGTTAGTAATAACGCTATTATTTTGATACCCTTTTGGCCAATGATTTCCTTTTGGCCAGAATCTTAAGGAAAGAGGGGGACATGGTAAAACCTGTATACCCAACCTCACACTCAAGCCCCCAGAAATTTGCAGCATCATTTTTAACAGCAATAATGCAGAACTACTTTGTAGTTACATCCACAATGAATTCCTTCAGTTCCCTACTGTTGTGCATTTTGCTTGTTTTTAATTTCTCACTATTATAAACAATGTTGTGATTATAATAATTTTATATACTGATGTTTTCATAGGCATCTTTTTGTTTAATTTATTCTTTTCATGTGGATAAGCTTCTGCCAGCTGGATAACAGTGCCTACATCTAATCTTGAAGTCTCACAGATAGATTCTCCTTCAGTTCAGTTCAGTTGAGTTGCTCAGTCATGTCCGACTCTTTTTGACCCCATGAATTGCAGCATGCCAGGCCTCCCTGACCATCACCAACTCCCAGAGTTCACTCAGACTCACGTCCATTGAGTCAGTGATGCCATCCAGCCATCTCATCCTCTGTCATCCCCTTCTCCTCCTGCCCCCAATCCCTCCCAGCATCAGAGTCTTTTCTAATGAGTCAGCTCTTCATATGAGCTGGCCAAAGTACTGGAGTTTCAGCTTTAGCATCATTCCCTCCAAAGAAATCCCAGGGCTGATCTCCTTCAGAATGGACTGGTTGGATCACCTTGCAGTCCAAGAGACTCTCAAGAGTCTTCTCCAACACCACAGTTCAAAAGATTCTCCTTAGTCCTAGATAAATAATCCAAAGAGTCTACTAAATTATATTTTTGCAGAAAGATCATTTTAGATGTCAAAAGAGCAGAGAATAAGCAATTTAATTTTATTTTTATTCTATTATATAAAAATATACCATTTTAAATAAGACTTAAACATATTGAATTGATGGCAAATAAAAAGAAATACAGGTTGTCCCAGGTGGTACAGTGGTCAAGAATCTGCCTGCCAAGTAGGAGACTCAAGTTTGATTCCTGGATGGGGAAGATCCCCTGGAGAAGGAAATAGCAACACACTCTAGTATTCTTGCCTGGGAAATCCAATGGACAGAGGAGCCTGACGGGCTACAGACTTTGGGGTTGCAAAGGGTCGGACATGACTTAGTGACTAAACAACAACAGAAAGAAATACAAACTTCAGCTCAGTGTGATGTTTTATGTTAACTGTTGATTCTTCTCCTTTACCACAGTATTTAATATAAGTTTTTCCTCAAGTCTAAGCAGAGATGAAGCTTCTAATTTACCTTTTATTAATATAAAGAAAACTTTTCTCAGATATTCTAATTTATTTTTTATTGAAGGATAATTGCTTTATAGAATTTTGCTGTTTTCTGTCAAACCTCAGCATGAATCAGCATAAGTGTACATATATCCCCTCCCTTTTGAAATTCCCTCCCATCTCGCTTCCCATCCCACCCCTCTAGGTTGATACAGAAACCACTCTCCCCCTCCCCTGCCCTGTTTGAGTTTCCTGAGCTATACAGCAAATTCCCATTGGCTATTTTACGTATGGTAATGTAAGTTTCCATGTCACTCTTTCCGTATATCTCACCCTCTCCTCCCCTCTCCCCATGTCCATAAGTCTATTCTCTATGTCTGTTTCTCCATTGTTGCCTGGTAAATAAATTCTTCAGTACCATTTTTCTAGATTCCATATACATGTGTTAGAATATGGTATTTATCTTTCTCTTTCTGACTCACTTCACTCTGTATAATAGGCTCTAGGTTCATCCACCTCATTAGAACTGACTCAATGCATTCCTTTTAATGGCTAAGTAATGCCATTGTGTATATATACCACATCTTCTTTATCCATTCATTTATCGATGGACATCTAGTTTGCTTCCATGTTCTAGCTATTGTAAACAGTGCTGTAAAATTTTATTATTTTTTATTGAAATATATTTGACATATAACATTGTGTAAGTTTAAAGTGTACAACTCGATGATTTAATATATTCACATATTGCAGTATGATTGCTACTGTATCATTAGTTGGCCTACCCTTATTGCCAAATGCATGAAAACAGAAAATAACATGGTGGTTACCAGGGCCTAAAGGGTGCAGGAACAAATTTTTTTAAGAGTATTACAACCAATAGATTAAAAAGTCCTAGAGGTCTAATGCACAGTGTAATGATTATAGACAACAATAATGGACACATGTATATGTATGGCTGAGTCACTTGACTATGTATCTCAAAGTATCAAAACATTGTTAACTGCTGTGTTCTAAAATAAAGTAAAAAATAAATATAACCATCAAATTTACTAAGGGAATAAATCTGAATTATTCCTACCATGCCCATGTTCTAGATGTGCATAAAAATACCTGGCAGCTTCTAGCCAGCCTGACCTACAAAACTAGAGCCATTTTCAAGCTTCTGTTGTTGATTTGTGTAATAAACATCATAGCTTAAGTTGTCTCATTAGAATTTAGTTCATCGTAAACATTTAGAACATTAAAGCCATTCAAAACAAGTAACTCCTTTTTAATATATTTTGTAGATTCACTTCACAATCCTGAAAACAAATTCATAGATTATATATATTGTTGCTGTTGTTATTTGTCACTAAGTAGTGTCTGACATTTTGCAACCCCATAGACAGTAGCCCACCAGGCTCCTCTGTCCATGGGATCTCCCAGGCAAGAATACTGGAGTGGGTTGCCATTACCTTCTCCAAGGGATCTTCCCAACCCAGGGATCAAACCCACATTTCCTGCTTGGCAGGAAAATTCTTTTTTAAATTAATTAATTTATTTATTTTTAATTGGAGGCTAATTACTTTACAATATTGTGGTGTTTTTTGCTATACACTGACATGAATCAGCCACGGGTGTACATGTGTCCCCCATCCCAAAGCCCCTCCCACCTCCCCCCACTCTGGGATGTCCCAGTGCACCAGCTTTGAGTGCCCTGTTTCATACATTGAACTTGGACTGCTGCTCTATTTCACATTTAGTAATATACATATTTCAATGCTGTTCTCTCAAATCATCCCACCCTTGCCTTCTCTCACAGAGTCCAAAAGTCTGTTACTTATATCTGTGTCTCTTTTGCTGTCTCATATCTAGGGTCATCATTATCATCATTCTAAATTCCATATATATGCGTTAATACACTGTATAAGTGTTTTTCTTTCTGACTTACTTCACTCTGTATAACAGGCTCCAGTTTCATCCACCTCATTAGAACTGATTCAGATGTGTTCTTTTTAATAGCTGAGTAATATTCCATTGTGTATATGTACTACAACTTTCTGACCCATTCATCTGCTGGAAGCACAGAATCTTAACAACTGGACCATCAGGGAAGTCCCCAAGACAATCTCATTTTTAATGTGTGAAAATTGAGGATGTTAGGGAAGGCTGCCAGCCTATTTCATTTCTCTGCAATGGATTTGCCTCGGTATCTGTCTCCCTGGGACTTGTCTAAGATGGGCTATACTTACCTTTACAGACTCCAGGCCTCTGTCTTTCCTCTCCTTGAAGCAGTCAATAGTGAGGCCATATCCCATTCCCTCACCCCTGCCCCTCCCCACCAGGCCTGGCACTGAACCTGACACCGAGCAGCCTCTTGTAAATGATTATCCAGGTTCTTACGGTGAACACTGCTCCCAGCCGTGGGCTAACACCTGGAGATTGTGCTCTCCCAGCAAAGACTGTACTCCATCAACTAGATCCTGAGCATCATCTGGCTTTGTTCCCATGAAAAGCGTGGTCTTGAGTTCTAAGGCCACTCTACAGGCAGTGTGAGCTCTGTGTCATTTTTGTTTGACTAAGAGCCTCGAGGCACTATTTCAGGGGAGGGCTGTTATGGGAAACAAACCCCCAAGATGACTATTTTGAGGCAGTGTGCGATTAGTCGCTCTGCTGTGTCTGATTCTTTGTGACCCCATGTACTGTAGCCCACCAGGCTTCTCTGTCCATGGGATTCTCCAGGCAAGAATACTGGAGTGGGTTGCTATGCCCTTCTCCAGGAGATCTTTCTGACCCAGGGATTGAACCCAGGTCTCCTGCACTGCAGGATTCTTTACCATCTGAGCCACAGGGAAGCCCATTTTGAGGCACCTGAACCTATAGATTCCTACAACAGGGGCTATTTCTTTAAAGCTGAATTGTTTAAAGAAATTGGGTAGGGTCCAAAAGGTCATTCAGGGGGTCCTTCCATTCTGTCCATGCCTGAGCCAAGGGTCACTGCTGGTCTGGCCTGTGCAAGGAAAGTAGCCATAGAGCTAACCTCGCCACAAAAGCTGGAGGTCCACAATCCCACCACGGTGACATAGGAAAGGACACAGAAAGGTCAGTAATGCAGAGACAAGATAAAAAGAGGTCGTAGAGGCTAAGGGCCTAGGATGCTGGAGGCACTCAAGAAAAAGAGCTGTTTTCTCTGTAAGATGATAAGAAAGAACCTTTCAGAGCCAACTAACCTCTCTCCACCTCCTCCACTGTCTTCTCTTCATCTGCCCTCCCTTAAGTGTTTTTCTCTCTAAGTTTCTTCCCCGGGTGATCCCTTTGCCATTTCTGCAAAGACCTCAACATCCCCCATCTTGAATCCGTCTCAGGTCTGTCTCTCAGCCTGTAACCTCTATGCCCTGGACTTATCCTCACCAGAGTCATGGTTTGGTCCAGCTCTCTTCCATAAGCCAAGTGACTCCAAGATCTTTCCGTCTATCATCAACATGCTTCTCAGGCCAGCTCCTCTCCTCATCCCATTGTCCCTTCTTCCCTTGTTGCAGCCTCATCCTGCCTCCCTAGGCTGTTGTGGTCTTCTCCAGCCTGGCTTGAGTTTAGTCTCATTCTTCACTGAACTGGACATCACAGTGTCGTCATGATTACTCGTAAAATCCCAGGTCTGACAATACCCTCCATGGCTTCCAAATCTGCTGTGGCTAAAGCCCAAATCTTTATATATTCACATATAAAGATTTTTTTAGATTCTTTTCTAATATATGCTATTACAATGTAATGAATACAATTCTCTGTGCTATACAGTAGATGCTTGTTGGTTATCTGTTTTATATGTATCTTTTAATCCCAAACTTCTAATTTATCCCTCCCCCACCCCTTTCCGCTTTGCTAACCATAAGTTTGTTTTCTATTATCAGTGAGTCTATTTATGTTTTGTAAATAAGTTTATTTATATCATTTTTAAAGATTCTGCTGTGAATGATTCATATGATATTTATTCTTCTCTGTCTGAATTACTTATTATGGTAATTTCTAGGTTCATCCATGTTACTGCAAATGTCATTAATTTTTATGACTGAAAATATTCATATATATCACATCTTCCTTATCCATTCATCAATAAACGTTTAGTTTGTTGATTGTCTGGGCTATTGTAAATAGTGCTACTGTGAACACTGGGGTACATGTATCTTTTTGAATTCAAGTTTTCACCTTTTCTTATATACCTATACATTGCCCAGGAACCAGATCGCTGGATCTTAGGGTAACTTAGTTTTTTAAGGAACCTCCATACTGTTCTCTATAGTGGCTGTACCAATTTATATTCCCACCAACAGTGTAGGAAGTTTCTCTTTTCTCTATAGTCTCTAGCATTTATTATAGATTTTTTTTGATGATGGCCATTCTGACTGATGTGAGGTGATACCTCATTGTAGTTTTGATTTGCATTTCTCTAATAATTGCAATGTTGAGCATCTTTTCATGTGCCTGTTGGGCCATCTGTATATCTTCTTTAGAGAAATGTTTATTTAGGTCTTCTGCCCATTTTTCAATTTTTTTAATATTGAGTTGTATGAGCTGTTTGTGTAAATATATATATCAATTCAGTTCAGCTCAGTTCAGTTGCTCAGTCATGTTCGACTCTTTGCCACCCTATGAATCTCAGCCCACCAGGCCTCCCTGTCCATCACCAACTCCTGGAGTTCACCCAAACTCTTGTTCATCGAGTCAGTGATGCCATCCATCCATCTCATCCTCTATCGTCCCCTTCTCCTCCTACCCTCAATCCCTCTCAGCATCAGAGTCTTTTCCAATGAGTCAGGTCTTCGCATGAAGTGGCCAAAGTACTGGAGTTTCAGCTTTAGCATCATTCCTTCCAAAGAAATCCCAGGGCTGATTTCCTTCAGAATGGACTGGTTGGATCTCTTTGCAGTCCAAGGGACTCTCAAGGAGTCTTCTCCAACACCACAGTTCAAAAGCATCAATTCTTCGGCGCTCAGCCTTCTTCACAGTCCAACTCTCACATCCATACTTGACCACTGGAAAAACCATAGCCTTGACTAGACGGACCTTTGTTGGCAAAGTAATGTCTCTGCTTTTCAATATGCTGTCTAGGTTGGTCATAACTTTTCTTCCAAGGAGTAAGCATGTTTTAATTTCATGGCTGCAGTCACCATCTGCAGTGATTTTGGATATATATATTTATGTATATATTAGAGTTTACAGGACAGGATATCTTTTATTAAATTTTCACATGAAAAAGTACACAGGGCGTTAATTATAAGTTAGACCACAATTGGGCTTCCCTGGTGGGTCAGATGGTGAAGAATCTGCCTGCAATGCGGGAGACCCAGGTTCAATCCTTGGGTTGGGAAGATTCCCTGGAGAAGAGAATGGCAACCCATTTCAGTGTTCTTGCCTGGAGAATTCCATGGACAGAGGAGCCTGGCAAGCCCCAGTCCATGGCATTGCAAAGAGCTGGATACGACTGAGAATGCTAGTTCTTTCTCTATGGAATCTTCCCAACCCAGGGATCGAACCGTGGTCTCCTATATTGCAGGGAGATTCTTTACTGACTGAAACACCAGTAGACTTTCAAATTAGTCTTGCAGTCTATCTGCTCTTGGCTTTGATGTTTAATTAATTTTTCTTGCATGGTTTCTCAAAGTTTCTACCATAGTTTAACTATTTTATGCTTATTTAAATTTTCAAATCCGTAATTAAACACATAAAAGTTCAGAATGCATAAAATTCTTTGATTAACTAAATATAGAGTTGAGAATACCCAAATTTCACACACTTTTATGTACTGTTCAAAGGCACATTACATGGAGTGGGAATTCTAAGTTTAGATTTGAGAAGGTTAATGACATAAATGATCAGAAATCTATATGATTCTTATAAACAGCTGCATACTTGCCTGTCACCTCTCAGTATCAATATTTATATAAGTTAACAAACCTGCTTCTTACAAGATCACTGAATATTTTCCATATTTTGGCAGGATTGCTCAATTTTTTAAAATGTGCTGAGATGAACTCTTAAGAAAAAGGACAAAGTGTTTCATGTAGCCCCATTACAGCATAAGCCCATTGTGTTATAGTGGTGAAGGGCTCAGCATGTATCCCACCACCCAAGGACTGTTTGGGCATTAGCCTGGGCTCCATAAATGCTACTGGGGCTATGGAGAGGTTTGGTGCTCATGCTTTTGTTAGCCTAGCATGCTGTCTCTAACATGCTAGCAAGGCACATGTCTTTAAAAAGGACAGTTACTCTTCTTGATATAACTTCAAAAGTTGGGAGTCTTTCCCAAAACATCTGTGTCTCCC
Organism: Raphicerus campestris; assembly: GCA_006410735.1. Lineage (NCBI taxonomy): Eukaryota > Metazoa > Chordata > Mammalia > Artiodactyla > Bovidae > Raphicerus > Raphicerus campestris. Next base: position 30,808 of record SJYW01018101.1, read on the forward strand.
TTTATAGTTCAGTCAACTCAGAATTTGTATGGTAAGCATTGACGTTCCCCAGCCTGTTCCAGGGCTTCCCATGAGAAATCTGGCAATGTGATGCCTCCTTTCCTTGGTCCTAAAACTCCTGAGTTCCATCCTCAAGGAAACTCCTTTAGGACCAGTATCTTGAGACTGCTAGTCAATTCCACCATATCTGTACCTTCCTGACCAACAACCTGCACCAGTCTCGTCTGGAAAGATGATCTGACTTTCTTCTCTGGACACTACCCCTGGGGCCCCCACAACACCTGCCCATGGTGGGCACTCAAGGCATGCTTGTGGAGTGAACGTGTGAGCACCAAGTGTGTACCCCTAGACCGTTCCATATGTGAGCCCCAGCATCCTGACCTTTGTGACTCAACCGCTGTGGGTTAACTTGACTCAAGCTTTGCTAGTGATCACATTCCAAGCCTATGGCAGCAGGAAGGCAGAAATGCAGGTTTTCTGCTTGAATCACTAGACCACAGTTTTCCTGTGGAACAAAAGACTGTCTGAGTCCCTGACCTCTTTCCTCCTTATTCCTCCGTCTGCTGGGACCCATGTCGGGCAGGCAAACTGCTATCATCTACCAGGCAGCTGGGTTCAGCGGCTTGATGTCAGGTCATAAGCAGAGAACCATACGTTGTAAACAAACCCGGGGCTGTTGTCATTGCTTTAAGTTTCTCCAGGGACCTCAGTAGACAGGGGCTGGCTCCAGGCGGGCACATTTCTCTGACAGTCCTCACCACAGACCATCCACTGAGGATGCTGAAGGCCTTAAATCATGAGCCATCCAGCTGAGCTGTAATTTCTCTCCACGAGTCATCCCACATGCTGTGATGTGTTAAGAGCTGGCAGCCAGCTGGCTGTGTCCACTCTCTCTGGCTCACTGTGGTCACAGTGCCCACATGGAGGGGAGGGTTGCTGCTTGAGTCTTTTTCTGTTATTCCTGGGCAGAAGGGTAAGTTAGGCTGTCAAATCAGATGCCATTTCACGAGCTCAGGCTTTGCTTCCAAGAGTGGCAGGTTGCTGTTCACTCCCTGAACAATCACTGAGCGCTTCCTCAGTGTTCAGCAAGGCTAAAAGGACAACTGGACATGATTTCTGTTCTCCCGTGGCTTATATGGTAATGGGTCAACTGTGCAATGAGCAGTTGTCATCTGGTGATAAAGGCTGTAATAGAAGAAATGTAGAGCAGAATACGCTCTCCTTTTCCCTCCTCTTTCATTGGGAGATGCACATGTAGAGAAGTCTGTGTGCGTGTGTGTGCTAAGTTGTGTCTGACTAAGTGCTTCAGTTATGTCCGACTCTTTG
>SJYW01018101.1:32391-64345 GCA_006410735.1 Raphicerus campestris
TTAATTTTTATGACTGAAAATATTCATATATATCACATCTTCCTTATCCATTCATCAACAAACGTTTAGTTTGTTGATTGTCTGGGCTATTGTAAATAGTGCTACTGTGAACACTGGGGTACATGTATCTTTTTGAATTCAAGTTTTCACCTTTTCTTATATACCTATACATTGCCCAGGAACCAGATCGCTGGATCTTAGGGTAACTTAGTTTTTTAAGGAACCTCCATACTGTTCTCTATAGTGGCTGTACCAATTTATATTCCCACCAACAGTGTAGGAAGTTTCTCTTTTCTCTATAGTCTCTAGCATTTATTATAGATTTTTTTTGATGATGGCCATTCTGACTGATGTGAGGTGATACCTCATTGTAGTTTTGATTTGCATTTCTCTAATAATTGCAATGTTGAGCATCTTTTCATGTGCCTGTTGGGCCATCTGTATATCTTCTTTAGAGAAATGTTTATTTAGGTCTTCTGCCCATTTTTCAATTTTTTTAATATTGAGTTGTATGAGCTGTTTGTGTAAATATATATATCAATTCAGTTCAGCTCAGTTCAGTTGCTCAGTCATGTTCGACTCTTTGCCACCCTATGAATCTCAGCCCACCAGGCCTCCCTGTCCATCACCAACTCCTGGAGTTCACCCAAACTCTTGTTCATCGAGTCAGTGATGCCATCCATCCATCTCATCCTCTATCGTCCCCTTCTCCTCCTGCCCCCAATCCCTCTCAGCATCAGAGTCTTTTCCAATGAGTCAGGTCTTCGCATGAAGTGGCCAAAGTACTGGAGTTTCAGCTTTAGCATCATTCCTTCCAAAGAAATCCCAGGGCTGATCTCCTTCAGAATGGACTGGTTGGATCTCTTTGCAGTCCAAGGGACTCTCAAGGAGTCTTCTCCAACACCACAGTTCAAAAGCATCAATTCTTCGGCGCTCAGCCTTCTTCACAGTCCAACTCTCACATCCATACTTGACCACTGGAAAAACCATAGCCTTGACTAGACGGACCTTTGTTGGCAAAGTAATGTCTCTGCTTTTCAATATGCTGTCTAGGTTGGTCATAACTTTTCTTCCAAGGAGTAAGCATGTTTTAATTTCATGGCTGCAGTCACCATCTGCAGTGATTTTGGATATATATATTTATGTATATATTAGAGTTTACAGGACAGGATATCTTTTATTAAATTTTCACATAAAAAAGTACACAGGGCGTTAATTATAAGTTAGACCACAATTGGGCTTCCCTGGTGGGTCAGATGGTGAAGAATCTGCCTGCAATGCGGGAGACCCAGGTTCAATCCTTGGGTTGGGAAGATTCCCTGGAGAAGAGAATGGCAACCCATTTCAGTGTTCTTGCCTGGAGAATTCCATGGACAGAGGAGCCTGGCAAGCCCCAGTCCATGGCATTGCAAAGAGCTGGATACAACTGAGAATGCTAGTTCTTTCTCTATGGAATCTTCCCAACCCAGGGATCGAACCGTGGTCTCCTATATTGCAGGGAGATTCTTTACTGACTGAAACACCAGTAGACTTTCAAATTAGTCTTGCAGTCTATCTGCTCTTGGCTTTGATGTTTAATTAATTTTTCTTGCATGGTTTCTCAAAGTTTCTACCATAGTTTAACTATTTTATGCTTATTTAAATTTTCAAATCCGTAATTAAACACATAAGAGTTCAGAATGCATAAAATTCTTTGATTAACTAAATATAGAGTTGAGAATACCCAAATTTCACACACTTTTATGTACTGTTCAAAGGCACATTACATGGAGTGGGAATTCTAAGTTTAGATTTGAGAAGGTTAATGACATAAATGATCAGAAATCTATATGATTCTTATAAACAGCTGCATACTTGCCTGTCACCTCTCAGTATCAATATTTATATAAGTTAACAAACCTGCTTCTTACAAGATCACTGAATATTTTCCATATTTTGGCAGGATTGCTCAATTTTTTAAAATGTGCTGAGATGAACTCTTAAGAAAAAGGACAAAGTGTTTCATGTAGCCCCATTACAGCATAAGCCCATTGTGTTATAGTGGTGAAGGGCTCAGCATGTATCCCACCACCCAAGGACTGTTTGGGCATTAGCCTGGGCTCCATAAATGCTACTGGGGCTATGGAGAGGTTTGGTGCTCATGCTTTTGTTAGCCTAGCATGCTGTCTCTAACATGCTAGCAAGGCACATGTCTTTAAAAAGGACAGTTACTCTTCTTGATATAACTTCAAAAGTTGGGAGTCTTTCCCAAAACATCTGTGTCTCCCTTTATAGTTCAGTCAACTCAGAATTTGTATGGTAAGCATTGACGTTCCCCAGCCTGTTCCAGGGCTTCCCATGAGAAATCTGGCAATGTGATGCCTCCTTTCCTTGGTCCTAAAACTCCTGAGTTCCATCCTCAAGGAAACTCCTTTAGGACCAGTATCTTGAGACTGCTAGTCAATTCCACCATATCTGTACCTTCCTGACCAACAACCTGCACCAGTCTCGTCTGGAAAGATGATCTGACTTTCTTCTCTGGACACTACCCCTGGGGCCCCCACAACACCTGCCCATGGTGGGCACTCAAGGCATGCTTGTGGAGTGAACGTGTGAGCACCAAGTGTGTACCCCTAGACCATTCCATATGTGAGCCCCAGCATCCTGACCTTTGTGACTCAACCGCTGTGGGTTAACTTGACTCAAGCTTTGCTAGTGATCACATTCCAAGCCTATGGCAGCAGGAAGGCAGAAATGCAGGTTTTCTGCTTGAATCACTAGACCACAGTTTTCCTGTGGAACAAAAGACTGTCTGAGTCCCTGACCTCTTTCCTCCTTATTCCTCCGTCTGCTGGGACCCATGTCGGGCAGGCAAACTGCTATCATCTACCAGGCAGCTGGGTTCAGCGGCTTGATGTCAGGTCATAAGCAGAGAACCATACATTGTAAACAAACCCGGGGCTGTTGTCATTGCTTTAAGTTTCTCCAGGGACCTCAGTAGACAGGGGCTGGCTCCAGGCGGGCACATTTCTCTGACAGTCCTCACCACAGACCATCCACTGAGGATGCTGAAGGCCTTAAATCATGAGCCATCCAGCTGAGCTGTAATTTCTCTCCACGAGTCATCCCACATGCTGTGATGTGTTAAGAGCTGGCAGCCAGCTGGCTGTGTCCACTCTCTCTGGCTCACTGTGGTCACAGTGCCCACATGGAGGGGAGGGTTGCTGCTTGAGTCTTTTTCTGTTATTCCTGGGCAGAAGGGTAAGTTAGGCTGTCAAATCAGATGCCATTTCACGAGCTCAGGCTTTGCTTCCAAGAGTGGCAGGTTGCTGTTCACTCCCTGAACAATCACTGAGCGCTTCCTCAGTGTTCAGCAAGGCTAAAAGGACAACTGGACATGATTTCTGCTCTCCCGTGGCTTATATGGTAATGGGTCAACTGTGCAATGAGCAGTTGTCATCTGGTGATAAAGGCTGTAATAGAAGAAATGTAGAGCAGAATACGCTCTCCTTTTCCCTCCTCTTTCATTGGGAGATGCACATGTAGAGAAGTCTGTGTGCGTGTGTGTGCTAAGTTGTGTCTGACTAAGTGCTTCAGTTATGTCCGACTCTTTGAGACCTGGTGGACCATAAGCCCCGCCCGGGCAGGCTCCTCTGTCCTCCATGGGGTTCTCCAGACAAGAATATTAGAGTGGGTTGCCATGCCCTCCTCCAGGGGATCTTCCAGACCCAGGGATCAAACCTGCATCTCTTATATCTCCTGTATTGGCAAATGCCTTTTTTTTTTTTTTAACCACTATTGCCATCTATACCATATATAGAAACTAAGAAATAATTACAGCCTACCAGGATCCTCCATCCATGGGATTTTCCAAGCAAGAGAAATGGAGTGGGTTGCCATTTCCTTCTCCAGGGTATCTTCCGGACCCAGGGATCAAACCCAGGTCTCCCACATCGTAGGCAGATGCTTTACCATCTGAGCCACCAGGGAAGTCCAAGAAATAATTACAAATGGACACCAAAAAGACCATGACCCAGGTCTAGATTGAGAATATCTGCCAATACCTCAGAAGCTATCTGTCTGCTCCTCGCTGATCAAAAGCAAATCCCACTCCCCTAATCCCCCAGAATAACCACTTTCCTGACTTTTGAAGTAATCTTTTTTTTTTTTTTTTTGCCTTTCATTTTGTTTTACCCTCTATGAGTGCCTCACTAAGGAATGTAGTGTAATTTGGCCTGTTTTGGGAATGGAATCATCCTCTACATATTCCTTAGGGTCTGGCTTCTTTCATTCAAACTTGGGCTTGTGAGATTCATTCATTTTGTTTTGTAAAGTTATGTTCTGTTCATTTTAATCGCTGTATAGTATTCCATCATGTAAATAGACTACAGTGTATCTGTTCAACTATTGATGGACATTTGTGTTACTTCCAGTTTTTGCCTATCACCAACACTCCTGGGTCATGTGATATGTATATGTTCAGTTTTAGTAGCTATTGCCAGATGTCCACAGTGGGTAATTCCATCCTCAGTATTTGTGAGCTCCTATTTCTCTACATCCCTTTCTACACTTAACACTGTCTTATTTTTTAATTTTTGCTCATCTGTTNAACATACATGTGATATGTATATGTTCAGTTTTAGTAGCTATTGCCAGATGTCCACAGTGGGTAACTCCATCCTCAGTATTTGTGAGTTCCTATTTCTCTACATCCCTTTCTACATTTAACACTGTCTTGTTTTTTAATTTTTGCTCATCTGTTGGGTATAAAATGGTATTTCATTGAGATTCCATTTCACACATTTTTCACATGTATCTAGGCTATTTTTATTTTTTCTCTGAACATGTCTGTGGTACCTCTTGCCCATCTTTCTATTGGGTTGTTTTGGGCTTTATTTTTTCTGTTTATCTGTGCTGGTTTTGGCTGCACTGGGCCTTTGCTGCTGAGTGCAGGCTGTCTATAGCTGCAGTACAAGGGCTGCTTATTGCAGTGGCTTTTCTTTCTGCAGAACATGGGTTCCAGGATGCATGGGCTCTGGAGTTGCTGCTCAGATCTCAATATTTGCAGTGTGTGGCGCAGTTGCCTTGCAGCATGTGGAATCTTCTCAGGCCAGGGACTGAACCCACGTCCCCCACATTGGCAGGTGGAATCTTAACCACTGGACCACCAGGAAAGTCTTGTTTTTCTGTTTGTTGATGATGCAGTTATTTTTATATTCTAGAGGCTAATTCTTTGGTGACTATATATGTTGCACATGTCTTTTCTTGTATTCTTATCTTCTTTATAAAAGGTGTCATTTTATGAAGAAGTTTCTAACTTTAGTGTAACCATATTTATTCATCTTTTCCTTTATGGCTTCTACATCTTCTGTCTCGGCTAAGAAAGTCTTTTCCACCTTGAGGTCATTAACAGATTCTGTATTGTCTTCTAAACATTTAATAGCTTTTCCTTTTTTAAAATTTAATTTTGAAATAATTATAGACTGACAGGGAGTTGCAAAACTAATGAATAGATGTGACATCTTGTATACCTGTAGTACAAGAAACCAGAAAAAAACAGACACTTTGGCTAGATGACAGACCTTATTCCATCTTCACCAGTTTTCACATATACTCGTGTGTGTGTGTGTGTGTGTGTGTGTGTGTGTGGTTTTTACATAATCTGGTCCCATGTATAGATTTGCATTTCATTGTTTAGTGCTTAACCCACTTGGAATTAATTTTATGTGTGGTGTGAGGTAGGTATTCAATGTCCCTCCAGTCCCCAGGGATCATTTATCAAGAATGTTCTAGCATCATTTATTGAATAGTCCATCCTTTCCCTGCTTATATACAATACTGTTTTGTAATAATTCAGGTTTCTGTATATGTTTTTGTCTGTTTCTGATCTCTCTGTACTACTCCAGTGATCTACTTATCCATTGCTGCTCTAGCACCACACGATCTTAATTATTTTATATTAAGCTGATTAATTCCCAAGTCTTTGTTCTTCAAGAGTGTCTTAGCTAATCTTGTTTTTTTTTTCAATATGAATTTTAGAAGTCTTTTCAAGTTTCACAAATGATCTTGTTAGGGCTTTTCTTGGAAATACATTAAACTATGTTGTGAATAATCAGTATCTTTACAGTAATGAATCTTCTTATTCAAGAACATGATTTAGTTCTTAATTCAGCTTAATTTTTTTTAACATTTCAGGAAAGTCTTGCAATTTTCTCCATAAAGAGCTTGCATATGTCTGGTTAATTTCTCACTTTGCATATTTTGTTTATATTATAAATCTTATTTCAATTATATTTTCAAACATTGTTGGTGATATGTTGAAGTATAACAGAATTTCGCATATTGACCTTCAATACATCAGCTTTGCTAAAATCTCATTAATTCTAATAATTTATTTATAAATTCTTTTTTCTGAGAAGGTAATTATGCAGTCTTCTATAGTTACNATTTTCAAACATTGTTGGTGATGTGTTGAAGTATAACAGAATTTCGCATATTGACCTTCAATACATCAGCTTTGCTAAAATCTCATTAATTCTAATAATTTATTTATAAATTCTTTTTTCTGAGAAGGTAATTATGCAGTCTTCTATAGTTACCTTGGATCAGGTTAATTCATTTTCTCCCCTTCCTAGTTTATTTGCTCATCATTTCTCCTTCCTCAATCTTCCTTCCCATATTATTTTTTCTTAAATTATCTCCTTTAAAGATTCCTTTTTAAAATGTCTGTTTTTTTAAACTGTCTTTTTAAAATCTCTCTTGATTTGTGCTTATCTGAAAAATTTTTTGCTCTTGTTCTTAAAAGAAAAATTTAATGGTATAAAATTCTATGACTCAACTTTATTGAAGTGTAATTTATATCTCATAAAATTTATCCATTTTAAGTGTGCAGTTCAATAGTTTTGTGACTTTATTGAGTTGTATAATGTAATATAACCACTATCATAATACAATAAAAGTTTTTAAACTTTTATATCATCCCAGTAAGATCTCTTATACTCACTCATAGTTAATTTCTTCTCTTACTCCCAGGCAACCATTCGTCTACTTTCTGTCTCTAAAAATTTGCCCTTTCTGGGCTTTCCATATACATGGAATTATGCAACATGTGCCTTTTGTGTCTGGCTTCTTTCACTCAGCATTCCACTTAGTCTTTCACTGTATGAACACAGCTCATTTGGTTTATCCATTCACTAATTGCTTGTTTCCATTTTGTGATGAATGATGCTATGAACATTATGCAAGTCTTTATGTGGACATATGTTTTCATTTCTCTTGGGTGTTATATCTAAGAGTGGAATTGTTGGGTCATATGGCAAATTTATGTTTAAGTTTTAAGAAACTGTGAAACATTTTTCCAAAGCAGCTTCCTACCAATATTAATACTTGAGGATTTTGATTTTTCCATATTCTTGTCAATATTTGTTGTTGTCCGTTTCTGAGTGTAGCCATTGTAATGGGTGTCAGACTACTTCATGGTAGTTTTAACTTGCATTTCCCTAATGACATTAATACTAAACATCTTCTCATCACAAATTAACCACTTGCTTATCTTCTTCAGTGGACTGTCTAATCAAATCTTTTGCCCATTTTAATTGAGTGTTTATCTTCTTATTATTGAGTTAAGAGTTCTTTCTTTATTCTGCACACAAGTCTGTTATAAAATGAGTGTTTCTGTCCCCCTAGAATTCATATNCTGAGTGTAGCCATTGTAATGGGTGTCAGACTACTTCATTGTAGTTTTAACTTGCATTTCCCCAATGACATTAATACTAAACATCTTCTCATCACAAATTAACCACTTACTTATCTTCTTCAGTGGACTGTCTAATCAAATCTTTTGCCCATTTTAATTGAGTGTTTATCTTCTTGTTATTGAGTTAAGAGTTCTTTCTTTATTCTGCACACAAGTCTGTTATAAAATGAGTGTTTCTGTCCCCCTAGAATTCATATATTGAAATCTTAACCCCCAGTGTGATAGTATTAGAAGGTAGGCCTTTGGGAGGTCATGAGGGTAGGGTCCTCATGTATGGGATCAGTGGCCTTGTAAGGAGACCCCAGGTGCTTCCCAGGTGGCTCAGTGGTAAAGAATCCACCTTCCAAGCAGGGGACACAGGTTTGATCCCTGGGTCGGGAAGATCCCCTGGAGAAGGAAATGGTAACCTACTCCAGTATTCCTGCCTGGGAAATCCCATGGCCAGAGGGGAAAGGTAGGCTACAGTCCAAGGGGTTGCAAAGACTCAGATACAACTAAGTGGCTAAACAACAACAGAGAGACCCCAGAGAGCTCCTTTACTCTCCCTCTACTTTGTGAGGATACAAGAAAGTAGCGGTCACTAGCACCTAACCATGCTGTCATCCAAATCTTGGATTTCAGTCTCCAGAACAGCAAGAAATACCTCTCACTTGTTTACCAGTCACTCAGTCTGTGGTACTTTGTTATAGCAGCTTGAATGAACTAAGACAAAGTCTTTTCTCAGATATGTTATTTGCACTTTTTTTTTCTCAGTCTCTGTCTTGTGAACATTTATGCCTTGTTTCTTTATCTATGGAATTCTTTGAGGCCTAAATAGAAGTTGCATTGCTCCAGAGATGAATTGGGCTTCCCAGGTAGCTCAAACAGTAACGAATCTGCCTGCAATGTGGGAGACCTGGGTTCGATGCCTGGGTTGGGAAGATTTCCTGGAGAAGGGCATGGCAATCCACTCCAGTATTCTAGATTGGACAATTTCATGGACAGAGGAGCCTGGTGGGCTACAGTCCATGGGTCACAAAGAGTCAGACATGACTGAGCAACTAACACATAGAAAGATGAATTGGGTTTGCTTCTNTGCCTGGAAAATTTCATGGACAGAGGAGCCTGTTGGGCTACAGTCCATGGGTCACAAAGAGTCAGACATGACTGAGCAACTAACACATAGAAAGATGAATTGGGTTTGCCTCTGCCAGTCACCTGGGGGAATTGCATGATCCAAGCAGACTCCCCTGACCCCCTGTTTACTTTACAGACAATAGGAAAGTCAGGAGGGGGAAGGGTGGTACATGCTTCTTCACTTTCAGGGCAAGTGAGTAAGTTGCATATTCACTCCCACTTGGGATCCCAGAATTTAGTCATACGATCATATCCAGCCATGAAGTAGGCTGGGAAATGCAGCTTTTAGCTCGGTGGCTAATGTGCCAAGCTAAAAATCCTATGCAAAATGGCAGTGCACACTCTAGTAAATAACAGAACTCACATTCAAACTCAGGTCTGTGTCATTCCAAAGCCATGCTATGCTGCCATTATGCTATGCTGCCTTCCTGTGAAGAGGCCAACAGGAAATCTTGTTTTAATAGTGTCCTGAGAACCCTCATGCTGCCCCTCACCCCCTATCCCAGCCAATGAGTGTCAGAGGCAGGGTTTGGACAAGCATCTACTGAAAGGATCATCTTATTGCTCCATCACTCTACCCTCTGGACCATTCCTGAAAGGNGTGTGTGTGTGTGTGTGTGTATGTGTGTGTATGTGTGAAAGATTTATAATTTAAAATCTCTCTTAGCTAGACACTGTGGACTCATAATGGTCTCCCTGCTCCCCTTTTTAAAATTGTGACTCACAGTTGGAAATTCATTTCAATTTTTGTATACACAAGAAACATATAAAGCATCTAGCTGAAACAAAAGTTTCATGAAACAATAGTAACCTTTTCACCTTTGCAATGATCCCTGATCTATGGTAATGTCATTTTTAAAAATTACATAATGGTTTCAAACTACTAAATTGATTTCATAACCCCCCAGGAATAGGCCAAGGATTGGAGTTCAAAAACACTGGTATAATAACATTCTGGAATTTGATAGTGACGATGATGGTGCAGTATTATAAATATACAAAAAAAACCCCACTGAACAGCACACTTTAAAATAGTTTAAATGGTGAATTCTATACTGTATGACTTTCATCTCAATTTCAAAAATCCTATTTTTTAATGATGTAAAGGCTTAATCTAAAAAAGACCAATCTGCAGATGGGAAGACCAATTAGAAAATGATTATAATCATCTAGGTAAAAGGCAATGAGTGGGCATAGCCCAAATGGACAAGAAGGGCAATTCAGAATGATTTAGAAGGTTAAATTGGAAAGCATGAGAAATAGGAGTCAAGGTTGATTCCAGACTTCTGCCTCTGCTACCAGAGGATGATGGTGCTATCAGGTGAAATCAAGAACACAGATAGTACACACGTGGTAGGAAACTCTTTCGATTTTTTTAAAGAGTAGCCTACGTGTGTGCACTCATACATTGTCAAAGGGGATGTCACAGAGCTATGAGGCTACCCTCCATGCTTTTGGCTAGCCAGGGAGGCCTGCAGTATGAGACCAGAGGTCCACCAGTGTTCAAGAGTGGGTGGCAGAGGCGGGGAGCAGGGAAGCACAGAGGAGCCCTGGGAGGGAAGGGATCCAGAGAGACTGGGGTGCCGTGCTGTGGAAGCAAGAAGAGTGAAGGCTTTTAGAAGGAAGGTGGCCAGCCAAGCTGTGCAGAGATGTGGGGCCTGGAAAGTGAAGAGCATGCAAAGACATGGACAGAAGGGCAAGAGCCTGGACGGTCAAGGCGCACCCCACCGCAACCAGTCTCAGCTGTTTTGAGAAACAGTTCCCCCAAGTGATTCCCAGCCTGAGAACCTACTGGGCCTCGGGCCATGACAGGCCAACCTGGCTAATTGTCTTCCCCCACCTTCCCTCACCCTCTCCTGCCCTCAAGCACAGCCCTTGTTCCTTTTGATGACTTTCCTATGTGGAGGTCCAGGTGGCCTCTGGAGTCCCCTGAAAGGAATTTCCTGTTAACAATTTCCCTTCCCCCTGGGCTTGGCAAAGAGTTGGTGGGTGTGATGACGCCACTGAGGGCTGGCCCAGGTAGAAACAGGAAAATGGACAATTTTCACTCTGAGGGAAAGAACTGCAGTTATTTTTCCAGCTGGCTCCAGGCGTTCTGTGACTCTGGTAGCAGAATCTTCCACCAGCCACCCAAGGATATGGCGGAGGCCTGAGACCCACCTGAGGACAAAGAGAAGCAGGCTGCTCTCCAAGGGGAGGGGCTGAAAGCTTTGCAGGCTGAGGGTCGTGATGTGGGACAGATCTCTTAAATCGTTTCAGAGGCATATGCAGGGTCTTCATAACAAAGTGAACCACTCAAGCGGCCCACAAAGGCAGAAATGGAAAAGAGAGCATGAGGGCATGATCTGTTCTGTTCATCAATGGCCTTCAATCACTATTTAGCATTTATGTTAAGAACTGGGCTGCTTCGCCTGCAAATGTTCTTGAAGCCCTTATCACCTGAGAAGCAAAATGCTCAGGTGCCGAGAGGGGCACAGGCTAGGCCCTGTCTCACCTGTACAGAATCTTTGTGCGAAATAAAAAAGTCCTCTCCTCCTCTGGGCTGACACAGGCTGTTGCCAGGCAGCACAGCTTGGTGAGCAATGCTCAGCCTACATCATTGCCCACAACCCTCTCCCTTCACTCTTCCCCTCACTTCCAAGCTGGATGTTCTTGTGCAGAGTCCCACCTGCACAACTATATCCAGCAGCCCTGGAGATGGAGATGAATATGGCAGAGTCTTCAACCCCCAGAAACCCCCAGACTGGTTGGCAAGCACCACATATAACCAGGCAACTAACAAAAGCAGCGTCTGAGAAATGCTAAAACAGAAATGCTAATGGTGGTGGGGTCCTACAGACGGGAGAAGTTCACCCTGATGGGGAAATCCAAGAAGACTTCCTGAGAAGATAGCATTTGAGGCAAACTTTGAAATGTTGGCAGATAGGGGAATGGAGAAAGGAGGCACAAGATGTCAAGGTGTCTTCTTGGGAGGAGTAGATTGTTATGGCTGGAGGAAAGGGGAGCCAGGGGATGGAGAGAGACACTGGGGAAGATATTGTAGGAGCTAAGAATGAAGGTCAAAGTTGTGGAGAGTACTGAGTGACTTACTGAGGAATGTGCACTTGGAGAGAGCCAGAGAAGGCTGGGGAAGTGAGCGCTGGAGGACCTCGCCCCAACAAATGCTTTAGCCCCAAACTGACACTCACATCACTAAGGCTCACATCCCGTTGGTAAGAACTAGTCAAATAGCTTCATCTAACTTTTTTCCCTTTTTTAAAAACTGAAGTATAGTTAATTTATAATTAATGTTGTGTTAATTTCTGATATATAGCAAAATGATCAGTTATCTATATGCATACATTCTTTTTTATTTTCTTTTCCATTATGGTTTATCACAGGGTAGTGACTAGTTCTCTGTGCTACACAGTAGGACCTTGCTGGTTGTCCATTCCGTATGTAATAGCCTACATCTGCTATTCCAACCTTCCACTCTGTCTCTCCCCTAACTCCCTCCCCTTGGCAACCACATGTCTATTAGCCCCATCTAACTTCAGAGGACAGCAATGGAGGGTGACCCTGTGTGGCCATGGGCTAGAAGGAGAGAGCAACTGGGTATAGGTGAGCGTTGGAAATCTCTATCAACCATTTCTTGCTCTGCTCCGTCTTCCCCTTAACCCTTATCATCGTCTGACATACTGCATATTTGCTCGTTTACATATTTTTGTCCTGCTCCCCACCCCCACCCCTGCCACTGACAAGTGTGAGCTCTCTGGGCAGATCATTTGCTGCCTTGCTGTATTGCTCATTGCCGTATTCACTGTACCCAGAACAGAGGCTGGCAGGCAATAAGAACTTGATACATACTTGATGAATGAGTCACTAATAAAAACAAATAAATGAAGGCCTGGATGGTGGTGGAAGGGCTGACAGTGGGGGAGGGATGGTGTGAGAGGCCTGTGAAAAGTAAGAAGTGGTAATACCATAAAAGGCATTATAAGACAGGTAAAGGAGCTTTTACTTTATCCCATGGAGTGTAGAGAACCACAGGCAGGGTTCTTACAAGGGGAGCGATGTTCTGGAAGATCACTGGGGACGCAGGTTGGAGGATGGCTTGGGATGAGGTCACATAGGAGGCAGGGAGACCAGCTGGGAGACAACGGGTAGTGGTTTAGACGGTGGGCTTCCTGAAGGAGGAGAAACAAGGCTTGATGAGAGAAAGCATGCGGGGTTTGCGAGGGGGAGAGGATGGCTTTAAAGGGTTTGGCTGGAGTTACCAGAAGTAGAGTCCCTTTGTCATGCTTACCCAGGAGTATTGAGGGGTGGAACAGACCTAGGGGGAGGTGGTAACAAGGAATTTGCTTGAGACATGAGAACTTTGACCCAGTCCACACACCCCAGCCTTGTTAAATGACAGGCGATTCAATGCTTAGAAGATGTATTTCCTCACCACTGAAATTTTGCCCACAGTTTACTGTGGTTGACAGAGAGAGAATGTCCCCCTCACTCTCTGTCAACCACTCCTAGCTCTGACCTCACAGAAGAAATCAGAAAGAGAACCTGATAATATGGGCCCTTCTTCTTGCATCTGGCTGAGAGCTTGCTCCTCCCTGAGGACACAGACCTGCCCCCGTCCCCCCAGTTGGGTGTCAAGGTCTCGGGGCAGAGGGGAGCTGTCAGCTGGCCCCTGGTGGATCAGGATGGCTGGATCAACAGCCTCCAGGTGGGGCCACCATTTAGTTAAAGGCAGGCAGGGCCACCAGCTTCATGCGTACGGTGACTTCTCCTTGATGTGCCCTGCCGCGGCAGCAGCCTCTCCCCACGCCCTGGGCTCTGATCCCCAGTCTTGGCCACAGATCCCTTGTCAGTCGTGTTTTTGTCTTGACCCAGTGCCTTGTGCTTGCTGACTTCCCTCCCACATGCCAGTCTTTTCCAAAGTTGGCCAGGGTTGAAAATAATCCCCCCAACCCCCCACCACCATGCCTCACTCAGGTCACAGGACAGAAGCCCCAGGCCCTCTCTTTCAGCTTGAGGGAAAGAAGTAAGCTTGTTTAATCCAGGCTGTAGGAAATCCTCCCTGGCCAGCTTTGGAAACAATGCACTTGGAACCAGCATTGTTGAGCTACAGCCTGACTGTTGAGTTACAGCCTGACTCCAGTGGTGTTTAGGCTGGTCATTTGCTGTGTGGTTAGCTGCTCTCTTGCTCCCAACTGCTCCGTGGGGAGGTGATTGAATATCACCTCATGCATTAACCATGCACGGAGGGGGCTGCCAGAGCTCTGTTACCTGCCTGCCCACCTGCAGCCCCCACGCCTTCATCACAGGCCATCTGGACTGACACCTTGATTGATTATGAGGGTTCCATCCTGGATGGGGCAGCCACAACCTTACCTGGTGGGAGGTGGAGGGCAGTGTTGTAGCTAGGCCGTCTGTCTGTGCTGAGTATCCCCTCCTGCAGACCTGGGCACCTCTCACTGACATTTTCATCAGAGCCCTTGTTTTGCAGGCGCCTCTCTCCTGCTAGGACAGCATCTGCCAACCCACCATCTGCTTCACATCCTACAGAAGGGGCTTTGGCAAAAAGAGTCCAAATTCAGCAGTTTCGATAAACCCCAGAGAAGATCATCCCTGTGCCATTTCCAAGAAGTACCCACACCAATTTGTGAATTATAGAACCCAGCCACAAAATAAAGGGTTGGTAGTTTGCAGAGAAATTTGCACAACCAGGAGAGAGAAGAGAGCTGCCAACGATGAATGCCTCCTCTTTCCAAATACTGGTGGGTAAAGAAGTGGCCAGCCACTGCATTCAAAGTCTTTAGAGGAGGAAAAAAATAAAGCAAGAGTTTGATTTCAGATTCAGTGCAGAGCGCTGTAGCCATAAAGTTCTGCAGGAAGTGGGAGAAGAGGAAGGCAACTATCTGTTGATTCCTGGCACCTCTGGGTCAGATGCTGTGTGGGTGATTTCATGGACTTACCTCACTGTGTCTCTGCCACAGCGTTCCAAGGCAGAGAGGTGACATAGCATGCCTACCATCTCACAGCTCACAGGGCAAGGCGGTGATTCAAGCCAAGCTGCCTGGTGCTGAAGTTCACCCTCTCTCTGCTAAACCACGTGGTCTCCCCAGCATGTTCCAGGAAAGTGGGAAACCAAAACAGTCTTAATTCATAGTAAAGCAAGATCAAAATAAGAAACTTGGGAGCAAGTGTCACTGAATAAAATTAGTTTGAATAATCTACACTTAATTAAGTGTCCCATGAGGCACCCACCAGAGGGAACAGTTGTTCTTGTTTAGTTGATCAGTCATGTCCAACTCTTTTCAGCCCTTTGAACTGCAACACACCAAGCTTCCCTTTCCTTCACCATCTCCCGGAGCTTGCTCAAACTTATGTCCATTGAGTTAGTGATGCCATCCAATCATCTCATCCTCTGTTGTCCCCTTCTCCTGCTGCCTTCTATCTTTCCCAGCATCAGGGTCTTTTCCAGTGAGTTGGATCTTCGTATCAGGTGGCCAAAGTATTGGAGTTTCAGCTTCAGCATCAGTCCTTCCAATGATCACCCAGGACCAATCTCCCTTAGGATGGACTGGTTGGATCTCCTTGCAGTCCAAGGGACTCTCAAGAGTCTTCTCCAAAACCATAGTTCAAAAGTATCAATTCTTCGGTGCTCAGCTTTCTTCACAGTCCAACTCTCACATCCATACATGACCACTGGAAAAACCATAGCCTTGATTAGACAGACCTTTGTTGGCAAGGTAATATCTCTGCTTTTCAATATGCTACCTAGGTTGGCCATAACTTTCCTTCCAAGAACAGTAACTGTGCCTAAATACACATTGTGTTGAATAAACACATTTCCCCCAAGTACAACAGTTACTGTTACTGAACACTCCTACAGTGGGCTTCCCTAGTAGCTCAGCAGTAAAAATATGCCTGCAATGCAGGAGACGCAGATTTGATCCCCGGGTCGGGAAGATCCCCTGGAGAAGAAAATGGAAACCCACTCCAGTATTCTTGCCTGGAGAATTCCATGGACAGAGAAGCCTGGTGGGCTACAGTCCATTGGGTCACAAAGAGTCTAACACAACTGAGCAACTAACTCACACACACACACTCCTACAACAGACTTTGTTCTTGAGGGAAAATGGGCAGGCTCTAAGAGACATGCCACAGTGACGCCTGAAAATACTCCTGAGCTTTATTCACTTGGTGACAGATCTGGCCAGTATACGAAGCACACAGGAGTATTCAGAACGCCTTCCTTGTTCATCCACATGTCTCCTCCTTTGGCAAGTCCAGATATCACTCTTAGCCTTCAGGTACCATCTGCTGTTCTCTGAACGTGTTGGCTCTGGGAATCTCTGTACCCCTCCCCTCCTGATCCCTCACCAACTGAGTTGCCTGCCTTCCGCCACTATGTTGCATAAAATGCCCCGTGTGGCTTCAGAATTGCTTTCAGAGCAGCTGTATGTCTGCTAGTCTGCTTGGGCTGCTGTATCGAATCATCACAGATTGGGTAGTTTAGGAACAATGGAAGTTTATTTCTCACAGTTCTAGAGGCTAAAGCATAAGATCAGAGTACAGACATGGTTGGATTCTGGTGAGGACCCTCTTTTCATAGTATCCTCACATGGCAGAGAGAGGGCGAGAGAGTTCTCTGGGTCTCTTTATTCATTTACTTTTGGCTGCACTGGGTCTTGGTGCCTTTTGCATGGGCTTTCTCTAGTTCTGGTGAACAGGGCCTGCTCTCTACTTGTGGTGCACGGGCTTCTCGCTGCAGTGGCTTCTCTTGTTGTGCAGCACAGGTTCTAGGCATGTGGGCTTCAGTGGTTGTGGCATGCAGGCTCAGTAGTTGCAGCTCACAGGCTGTAGAATGCAGGCTTAGTAGTTGTGGCCCAGGGGCTCCCTTGGTCCACAGCATGAGAAACCTTCCCAGACCATGGATTAAACCCATATCCCCTGCATTAGCAGGTAGATTCTCATCTACTGCACCACCAGGGAAGTCCTGTGGGTCTTGTATAAGGGCACTAATCCTATTCATAAGGGCTCCACCCTCATCACCTAATCACTTCCCAGAGGCCTCACTTCCTGCTTATACTGAGGGTTAGGATTTCAAAGGGAAGTCCCTGGTGGCTCAGACAGTAAAAAATCTGCCTGCAATGCTAGAGACCTGGGTTTGATCCTCGGGTTCAATCTCTGGGTTGGAAAGATCTCCTGGAGAAGGAAATGGAAACCCACTCCAGTATTCTTGCCTGGACAATTTCATGGACAGAGAGAAGCCCAGTGGGCATAGTCCATGGAGTTATAAAGAGTCAGACACAACTGAGCAAAAATGAGAGAGAGAGAACAGAACTTCAAAAGAGGAATTTTGGAGGGATGCAAACATTCAGTTCATTGTACTGATCATTGCTGGTATTAACCGTACTTGTAATTTCTCAAACCAGTGGAATTGAAAGTAAGGGTTTAAAACACTCTGGGCACAAGGTCCCCCAAACCATTTTCTGCTTGCCCTTCCTACATCCAAATTTTTTGTAAGGAGGCCTAGGAGCCTTGGAGTTGAATGCTCAGGCCATAAGGGGTCAGCAACATTGTCAGCTGGAGCGTGCTGTGACACTGAAAAGGTCCTTTATCTGCACTCTCTAGCATGATGGCCACTAGCCACACGTAGCTACTGAGCACTGAAAATTGTTGCTAGTGTGACTGAGGAACCATATTTTTATTTAATTTTAATGAATTGAATTTTGAAAGGAATTTCCTGGTGATCCAGTGGTTGAGAACCTGCTTTGCAATGCAGATGATGTGAGTTTGATCTCTGGTGAGGGGACTAAGGTCCCACATGCCACAGGGCTACTGAGCCTGCCCACAACTAAAGAACCTAAGTGCCACAACTAAAGAAGCCCACACATCACAGCAAAGAAACCATGTGCCACAGTGAAGACCCAGCACAGCCAAAAAAGAAAAAAGAAAAGAAATTTGAAATGCAATGAGCTACATGTGACTAGTGGCTCCCAAACTGAATGGTACAAGAGAGGAAACCTAGAAGTTTGGAAAATTCTGGAACACAGGCCATGTCTACAGGGCATCAACCTTGATTAGGCACCATTTTTGGAGGTTGCTATGAAGCTCTGCGCATCTGAGGCACCAAAGGAAAATTCTCAAGGAAGGAGGATGGCTGAGGAGGGTATGAAGGTAGACTCACCAGTTCAAATTTGTCCAGAAACATTCCTGTTCATTCAGCATCTGGATTGTGACCAGGTGGATGCGGCTCTAGGGTGTGCGATTGACCTCCAAGCTTTACACAAGCTCTGGGAGGCACAGTGCTGTGCAGGAGGCTATGTGACTTCTCACTGACTCTTCTTTGATATCAGGCCCATTCTGTCCAGGCTATGGATACCATAAGCCAGGAGAGTTGCTGCTCCAGCCATTATTCCCCTTGACCTCTGTATGTACTTCCTGGAGGGTACCCACTCTGTGATCTCAACCTTGTTTCTTTTTTTGCCTGGCTTCCCTGGTGCCTTAGAGAGTAAAGCATCTGCCTGCAGTGCAGGAGACCTGGGTTTGATCCCTGGGTCAGGAAGATCCCCTGGAGAAGGAAACAGCAACCCACTCCAGTACTCTTGTCTGGAAAATCCCATGGACGGAGGAGCCTGGTTCGGCTACAGTCCATGCGGTTGAAAAGAGTCGGACATGANAGCCAAAAAAGAAAAAAGAAAAGAAATTTGAAATGCAATGAGCTACATGTGACTAGTGGCTCCCAAACTGAATGGTACAAGAGAGGAAACCTAGAAGTTTGGAAAATTCTGGAACACAGGCCATGTCTACAGGGCATCAACCTTGATTAGGCACCATTTTTGGAGGTTGCTAAGAAGCTCTGAGCATCTGAGGCACCAAAGGAAAATTCTCAAGGAAGGAGGATGGCTGAGGAGGGTATGAAGGTAGACTCACCAGTTCAAATTTGTCCAGAAACAGCCCTGTTCATTCAGCATCTGGATTGTGACCAGGTGGATGCGGCTCTAGGGTGTGCAATTGACCTCCAAGCTTTACACAAGCTCTGGGAGGCACAGTGCTGTGCAGGAGGCTATGTGACTTCTCACTGACTCTTCTTTGATATCAGGCCCATTCTGTCCAGGCTATGGATACCATAAGCCAGGAGAGTTGCTGCTCCAGCCATTATTCCCCTTGACCTCTGTATGTACTTCCTGGAGGGTACCCACTCTGTGATCTCAACCTTGTTTCTTTTTTTGCCTGGCTTCCCTGGTGCCTTAGAGAGTAAAGCATCTGCCTGCAGTGCAGGAGACCTGGGTTTGATCCCTGGGTCAGGAAGATCCCCTGGAGAAGGAAACAGCAACCCACTCCAGTACTCTTGTCTGGAAAATCCCATGGACGGAGGAGCCTGGTTCGGCTACAGTCCATGCGGTTGAAAAGAGTCGGACATGACAAAGCGACTTCACTTTTCTTTTCCCTTCCTTTGAGGTCATAAAATGGAATTTATTCACAGGCCCTAAGTTTTGCCGGGTTCTCTTATCCTAGCAACTGCCTCTCTCAATTAATATATCTGTCACCTTTGCCTGAGGCTTAGGATCGCAATTCTAGAGGCCACTTGCTGTTTTCTTAGCCCCATACAGGGTGATATCTGCAGAGCATCTTAGAAATCAGTGTGTCCAGATCCCTTGTTATATATGAAAGGACAGATGCTCAGAGAGTGGAGAGATTCATTCCAGTCCTTCCCATGAATTGGTGGAAGAGGGGGGATTAGAAACTGTACGTAACATACCCAGGGCCTCCTTAACTAGGGACCTCTCATCCTTCCTGCCTAGGATTTGTTGTTCAGTCTCGTCCGACTCTTTGCAACCCGATGGACTGTAGCCCTCCAGGCTCTTCTGTCCATGGGACTTTTCAGGCAAGAATAGCAGTATGTAACTTACTTTGGCATCAAAGATTTTATCTTTGAAAGCTGTGTATATGTACATAGAAAAAGAGAACTAGAAATATATACACAGAACTGTTCACTACAGTGACAAGTCAACTTTCTTATGTTTTTCTCCATCTCTCAAGCTTGCCACAATAAACATGCACTAATATAAAGTAGCAATCAAAGTAAACCACTGATACCCCATCTCAGGATCTTAGAAAGCACTTTTACTCAGTAACTATCTATTGAGCGCCTGTTATTCCTACTTACACTGCTGTGTGATTCTGATCAGTGTTTATGTGATATAATGACAGGGCACAAGTCTGAAACGTAGTTTGTAGCAAAGAGAAATTATAGACTATTCCGTAAGGTTTTAAGTTTGAATTTATTAATTTTTCCAATTCTCTGAAAATTGCTCATCTACATAACAGATGCCCTATAACTGTCCATCACCTCCTGGCTTAGCGTTGCAAACTCCTGCTCCCCTCAGGTCTTGGCAAAAGGGTGGACAGAGCTAGGATCTCCTGACTCCCACTGGTTCTCAAAGACTGCAGCCTGTCTGCCTGCCATGAGTGATTTTTATTTTGACAGTCTTCCTCCCTTTTTTTTGTGCTGTTTTTTGAGCTGTTTTTGCTGCATTTTTTTCTCAGTTAACAAGTTAATTGAGATTAATGGCTGGCTATTTAATAAGGATTAATAACTTGCCAAAACTCCCTTGGGTTTGGAACCCAGCTCAGAGCAGCAGAGATGGTTGGATGGCATCACCAGCTCTTTGGACATGAGTTTGAGCAAGCTCCGGGAGTTGGTGACGGACAGGAAAGCCTGGCATGCTGCAGTCAATGGGGTCCCAAAGAGTTGGACATGACCAAGCGACTGAACTGACTAATTCAGAGGAGCAGAAGTGGCCCTCGGGCAACCTGGAAACGTAGTAGCCAAGCCGAGTCTCAGCCCTCGGGCCTGCTTCTCCCTCCTCCCTGCTCAGGCCTTCTGGAGGCAGTAGGATGCTGAGGGGGAGGTGGGGAAGGAAAAGCTGCTGGATTAGCCTGAACTTCAGTGCTGCTCCGGCAAAACCTCACAGCTCCTGCCAGCACCTTCTGCTGAGCAAGATGCAACCCGGCCCCAGATCCAGCAGTTCAGTCCCCAGCTCAGGAGTGTGCCCCAGGAGCCTGGGCTCCTACTGAGCACTAAGCATCCTCCCAGTTCAGACTGCTTCCGGGTCTCATGATCTCAATCCTGGCTCTCTTAGAAACCCCAGGGGGAGTTTTGTTTGTTTGATTTTATTTTATTTATAGTTGATTTATAGTGTTATATTACTTTCTGGTGTAGAGCAAAGTGATTCAGATCTATATATAATATATACATATATACCTGTCTGTTCAGCCATGTCCAATTCTTTGTTAGACACCTTGGACTATCGCCTGCCATGTTCTTCTGTCCATGAAATTTTCCAGGCAAGAATATAGCAGTGAGTTGCCATGCCTTCCTCCAGGGGATCAATCTAACCCAGGGATCGAACCCACATCTCTTGTGTCTCCTACATGTGCAGGGAGATTGTTTACCACTGCGCCACCTGGGAAGCCATAGATAGACAGACACAGGTATCTATATATACATTCTTTTCCAGATTTTTTCCCATTATAGTTTATTACGGGATATTGACTATAGTTCCCTGTGCATGAGTAGGACCTTGCTGTTTATCTATTTTATATATGGTAGCATATATCTGCTAATCCCAAACTCCTAATTTATCTCTCCACTGTCCCTTTCCCCTTTGGCAGGTTTGTTTTCCGAGTCTGTGAGTTTGTTTATGTTTTATAAATAAGTGATATCACAACATCTGTCTTTGTTACTTCACTTAGCATGTTAATCTCTAGGTCCATCCATGTTGCTGCAAATGGCATTATTTTATCCTTTTTTATGACTGACTGAGTATTAGAAGACGGTGTTTGCTATGACCAGTGCGTTCTATTGGCAAAACTCTATTAGCCTTTGCCCTGCTTCATTCTATACTCCAAGGCCAAATTTGCCTGTTACTCCAGGTGTTTCCTGACTTCTTACTTTTGCATTCAAGTCCCCTATAATGAAAAGAACATCTTTTGGGGGTATTAATTCTAAAAGGTCTTATAGGTCTTCATAGAACCGTTCAACTTCAGCTTCTTCAGCGTTACTGGTCGGGGCATAAACTTGGATCACCGTGATGTTGAATGGTTTGCCTTGGAAACGAACAGAGATCATTCTGTTGCTTTTGAGATTGCATCCAAGTACTGCATTTTGGATTCTTCTGTTGNTTCAGCTTCTTCAGCGTTACTGGTCGGGGCATAAACTTGGATCACCGTGATGTTGAATGGTTTGCCTTGGAAACGAACAGAGATCATTCTGTTGCTTTTGAGATTGCATCCAAGTACTGCATTTTGGATTCTTCTGTTGACCGTGATGGCTACTCCATTTCTTCTAAGGGATTCCTGCCCACAGTAGTGGATAAAATGTTCATCTGAGTTAAATTCACCCATTCATGTTTATTTTAGTTCGTTGATTCCTAGAATGTTGACGTTCATTCTTGNCAATGCCAAAGAATGCTCAAACTACCGCACAATTGCACTCATCTCACATGCTAGTAAAGTGATGCTCAAAATTCTCCAAGCCAGGACTCAACCATGAACATCTAGATGTTCAAGCTGGTTTTAGAAAAGGCAGAGGAACCAGAGATCAAACTGCCAACATCTGCTGGATCATCAAAAAACATCAAACTCAGATGTTTTCTGAGTTCCAGAAAAACATCTGTTTCTACTTTATTGACTATTTCAAAGCCTTTGACTGCCAATGCTTTTATTGTGTGAATCACAATAAAATGTGGAAATTTTTAAAAGAGATGGGAATACCAGACCACCTGACCTGCCTCCTGAGAAACCTATATGCAGATCAGGAAGCAATAGTTAGAACTGGACATGGAACAACAGACTGGTTCCAAATAGGAAAAGGAGTACGTCAAGGCTGTATATTGTCACCCTGCTTATTTAACTTATATGCAGAGTACCTCATGAGAAACGCTGGGCTGGAGTAAGCACAAGTTGGAATCAAGATTGGCAGGAGAAATAACAATAACCTTAGATATGGAGATGACACCATCCTTATGGCAGAAAGTGAAGAGGAACTAAAGAGTCTCTTGATGAAAGTGACAGAAGAGAGTGAAAAGTTGGCTTAAAACTCAACATTCAGAAAACTAAGATCATGGCATCTGGTCCCATCACTTCATGGCAAATAGATGGGGAAACAGTGGAAACAGTGGCTAACTTGATATTTTTGGGCTCCAAAATCACTGCAGATGGTGAGTGCAGCCATGAAATGAAAAGATGTTTACTTCTTGGAAGGAAAGTTATGACCAACCTAAACAGCATATTTAAAAGCAGAGACATTACTTTGCCAACAAATTTCCATCTAGTCAAAGCTAGGGTTTTTCTAGTAGTCATGTATAGATGTGAGTGTTGGATTATAAAGAAAGCTGAGTACCAAAGAAATGATGCTTTTGAACTGTGGTGTTGGAGAAGACTCTTGAGAGTCCCTTGGACTACAAGGAGATCCAAACAGTCCATCCTAAAGGAGATCAATCCTGGGTGTTCATTGGAAGGGCTGATGTTGAAGCTGAAACTCCAATACTTTGGCCACCTGATGCAAAGAGCTGACTCACTGGAAAAGACCCTGATGCTGGGAAAGATTGAGAGCAGGAGGATAAGGGGATGACAGAGGATCAGATGGTTGGATGGCATCAGCAACTCAGTGGACATAAAAGTGGGTGGGCTCTGGGAGTTGGTGTTGTATAGGGAAACCTGGCGTGCTGCAGCTCATGGGGTCGCAAAGAGTTGAGCATGACTGAGAGACTGAACTGAACTGAATATTCTGTGTGTGTGTGTGTGTTTGTGTAAATATGTATATACCACATAATCTTTATACATTCATCTGTTGATAAACACTTGCTGCTATGAACACTGAGGTGCATATGTCTTTTCAAATTATAGTTTTCTCCAGCTATATGCTCATTAGTGGGACTGCTAGATCATATGGCAACTCTGTTTTGTTTTTTGAGAAACCTCCATACTGTTCTTCATAGTGGCTACATCAGTTTACATTCCCACCAACAGCGTAAGTAGGTTCTCTTTTCTTCACACCCTCTCCAGCATTTGTTATTTATAGACTTGAGAAGGCCATTCTGACTGGCGTGAGGTGATATCTCATTGCATTGGGTTGGTCAAAAAGTTCATTTGGGTTTTTCTGTAAGATGTTATGGAAAAATTTTGAAGGAACTTTTTGGTCACCCAATAGTTTTGGTTTGCATTTCTCTAATAATTAGCAATGTTGAATATCTTTTCATGTGCCTATTGGGCCATCTGTATGTCTTCTTTGGAGGAATGTCTATTTAGGTCTTCTGCCCATCTTTTTGATTGGGTTGTTTGTTTATTTGATATTGAGTTGTATGAGCTGTTTGTAGATTTTGGAAATCAATCCTTTGTCAGTCATGTCATTTACAAAAATTTTCTCCCGTTCCACAGTTAGTCTGTTTGTTTTATTTATGGTTTCATTTAATGTGAAAAACCTTGTGAGTTTAATTTGCTCCCATTTGTTTATTTTTGCTTTTATTTCTTTTGCCTTGGGAGACTGACCCAAGAAAACATTGATATGGATTATGGCAGAGGATATTTTGCCTATGTTTTCATCTAGAAGTTTTAAGGCGCCGTGTTGTATATTTAAGTCTCTAAGCCACTTTGAGTTTATTTTTGTGGATGGTGTGAGGGAATG
This sequence comes from Raphicerus campestris, assembly GCA_006410735.1. Lineage (NCBI taxonomy): Eukaryota > Metazoa > Chordata > Mammalia > Artiodactyla > Bovidae > Raphicerus > Raphicerus campestris. The sequence goes on from SJYW01018101.1 coordinate 56,922, forward strand.
TTCTAACTTCACTGATTTACATGCATCAGACCAGCTTTGGGGGAGAGTTTTTACAAAATGCTGATGCCCCAGTCATACCCCGAGGGTTTGGATTTAATTGGTCTGGCAACTGGGGGGCCATTTTGGTAAACATTCCCCAAGTGAGTCTGCCAGGGAGATCAAGGAGTATTTGTAAGCAGAGAGGCATGAAAGGAAGAAACTGAACCACAGACACTGATAAACCACTGGTGCTGAGGAATTTAGCAGACTGAGGGGAAGCAGGGTAATCAGAGCAGGACAGGAGGCACACCAGAGGCCGCTGCCCCTCCCCGCTTTGGCAGCTGTGGAAGGACTCTGGTTGTTTCTTCTCATCTTCAGCAGAAAAAGAATCAGCGACATGGATGTTTCTGTGTGTTACTATCTGGACTGATCCCCTTGGCTCGCTCAGCAGAGGCCTCACAGAGGTGGGGCCCTTTGTCTCCTGTAAACTGCAGCTAGCCTGCATGCTTTGATGAAGGGAAGGCTGCTCCAGCCGCCACCTGCCTCCCCTCCCGAGATGGACCAGCTCTGTCCCCTCTCTTCCCACTGTCACTTGGCCTGCAGGACACAGGAGCCAGACTCCAGGGGGTACCTGGGCCTGCTGGCCAGCTGATAAATCTAGTGTTACAAGACCAGCCACTCCCCTCCCTCCTTCCAAACATCAAAGGCTTCACGAGAATTAATTGTGTGGCTCTGGGGCAGAGACCTTTGGAAAGAGGTGGGAAGCTGGGCCTGTCCGGTTGAGTGGACGTTGAGTGGACATTGAGTGGACCAAGAAAGCTAGATTGATTGTTGGTGGGAGGTGCCAAGAACCATCCATCCTGAGGGGAAAAGAGGAGTGAAAAGAGGAAAGAGAGACATGTTCCCTGAGAGGTTGGGGGTGTTTTGAGATGGGATGATGAGAGGTCTTGGAGCATCCACTCTATTCTCATGAGGGGGTGTGAGATGTGTGTGCCCACAGTTCTAAACATTTGGTTATGCTTTTTGGATATACAGTCCCTTTAGATGCTTTTCAGGGCTTCCCTGGTGGCTCAGATGGTAAAGAACCTGCCTGCCCTGTAGGAGACTGGAGTTTGATCCCTGGGTCAGGAAGGTCCCCTGGAGAAGGAAATGGCTACCCCCTCCAGTATTCTTGCCTAGAAAATTCTATGGACAGAGGAGCCTGGTGGGCTACTGTCTGTGGAGTGGCAAAGAATCGGACACTACTGAGCAACTAACACTTTCACTTAGATGTTTTTCAAGAGAAAACAGAAACAATTTAAATTGCTTTTCCTTTATATTTGGATGTAGGACCAGGGTTACTTCTGAGCACAACACCTCATGAATGAAAGCCAAAGCTTAAATCAAGAGTCCCGAGTTTACTGTGGGACACAGGTGTCTACCAGGTGCACGTGAGGATTGAATTCACAACGCAGCCAATTCCCAGTTAGTACAATGTCTGGCAGAAAACGGGCAGGTCCTCGCTAAATGCTGGATCCCATGACATCCTCCCACCTCAGTCCATCCCTAAGCTGATCTCAAAGAACCATGTGTTAGCCTAACTGCATGACAGAGGCTGTCTCTTTAACGGCTGACTAGAGGTTTTGTGGGCTCCCAGGATATGGCTTAAGGACGGTTGTAACCTGGTTGTGTCTGGGTGTTGGGGAGGGTGGGGAGGCAAATGGCAGAGTGAGGCTTACAAGCAGTTTACTCTGGGTACCAATACTCCCTGGCAAGGTCGGTCTCAGATGGCTTCTCCTGAGGTGTGGTCACCCAGGTGACCTCTGAGGCAGCCATCCGTCAGTCCACACCCTGGCCTGGCCCCAGTTCACTCTNAGCAGTTTACTCTGGGTACCAATACTCCCTGGCAAGGTCAGTCTCAGATGGCTTCTCCTGAGGTGTGGTCACCCAGGTGACCTCTGAGGCAGCCATCCGTCAGTCCACACCCTGGCCTGGCCCCAGTTCACTCTGGCTCTTCTTTCAGGCTGGGCTCTGGCTGGGCCTGCAGGGTTGGGGCTGTGGGAGGAAGTGGTGAGTTGCCATTGGACACTCCACGATCAGGGACTATAATTTGGCCTGGAGAGAGTGGCCGTCCAGATGCAGGCAATTTTGACTTTGATGTGAGCAGAATTACAAGGAATCATAAAGAGAGCCTATGATTTGGGCTGAAAGCCTGCCAACGCAGTCTGGTCCTAGCTCTGAGTCTTTCTGAAAAGAAATACTTGAGAAGTCAAAATCCTTAATACCAACTGGCAGCAGCTGATGGGACTGACCCCACTGAGCTCCCCAGCTTCATGCTTCACCCCCACCCCACCCAAGCCCTAGCACCCATATTAGCCATGCTCAGCTTCTCCCACTGGCTAGGCTCCTCCCTCTCCTAGTTTTGTCACAGGATGCCTATTCTGCCTACAATCACCCCTCCCATCAGTCACCGTTTACCTGGCCTGGTACNTGATGGGACTGACCCCACTGAGCTCCCCAGCTTCATGCTTCACCCCCACCCCACCCAAGCCCTAGCACCCATATTAGCCATGCTCAGCTTCTCCCACTGGCTAGGCTCCTCCCTCTCCTAGTTTTGTCACAGGATGCCTATTCTGCCTACAATCACCCCTCCCATCAGTCACCGTTTACCTGGCCTGGTACTTCTCCAGGGAAGACCCCCTAACATCTACCCTCCAGAAGAGTCTGCGGGGCCCACTGTCCTTGCTCACAGCCTTCCACCCCTTCATTACACTCAGCACCTGTTTAATGACATCACCATGGTTGATTACTAACCCCCTTCTCCCCTGTTAGACTGAATGTTCCATAAAGACAGAGACCACAGCTATGTTCAGCCTTGTGTTCGAGAGATGGTCCTGGGCATCTTTGTTAAATAGATGAATGAATAAAAATGAGCTGGTTTGTCAATGGAATGTTTTGTGTTACATAAAGGGTATGCCACACAGTCCACAGACAGGGGAACCCCAAAGCTTATATAACTTGAGAGCCCCTTTGAAGAAAAATAAAGTTGACAAAAACATAACATGGGCAGGCTCACAAAAACATGTAGAGGCCATGCCCAGGACTTGTCCATTAGGAGCCCTACAGCTTCAGTCTCACTAACTTCCTCGTAAATCCACCTCCACCCCCCACATCCCCACACCCCACAAGTGGGAATGGCCAGAGTGAGTTCCAGAACACCCTGGGGTGCAAAATGCAGGCCTCCCTCCTCAGTGAGCCCTCTCCCCTCCCCTTGCCTCTTTCTCTCCTGAGCCTCAGCCCTGTTGGTTAATTTGGGTCCTGAAAGGTTAGAGATGCTGGGGTGAAGGACAAAGACACCAAGAGTCATTTTAGGGGGCCCTCCATGCTCCTCACAACCTCCTCTACGTGAAGTCGCTGCTATCTTGAATCCTTTTAACAGGAGCAGTGATCTTCTGCCCAGGCCCTTGTGGATATCTCAGTGTTAATCAAAGACTGGATAGCAACCTTGTGGAGTGCTCTCTCCTCTCCTGTGCTTTGCAGTCCACATCCTAGCCACCTGGGCCCCTCTGAACCCGCAGCTCTGTTTTCTCAATCTGGGGAGATGGCTGCTCTGTGCGTGTCCTCCCCACAGTGTGGCCTGGAAGCTCTTCTGACAGTGCGCTGGGACCCACTTCTCTCTGGGAATCACTGTCCCAAGCTGATGTTGCCTAAACAGACTCGGTAAAGTCAATCTGTTGCGGTGAAGGAGAGTGCAGCGTTTATTGCAGGGCCCAAGCAAGGAGCCCAGGGCAGCTAGTGCGTAAAAGACCCAAACTCCCTGAAGGCTTTCAGAGAAAAGTTTATAGGGATGGGGGCGGGGGAGGGAGGTTGTGGAGTATGTGATCAGCTAGTGGACATTCTTCTGATTGGTTGGTGTTGAGGTAATGAAGGGTCAACATCATCAACCTTCTGATTCCAACTAGTCTGGAGTTTCCGTGCTTGTGGTCAGCCTCTAGTTAACTTCTTCTATCTGGTGAGGGTTTCACTCTGCAAAATAGCTCAGGATATTTATTATCTATAGTCCTTGAGGAAGAACTAAAGATCCTTGACTTTGTTTAATGGCTAATCATTATTTTGTCTTGCTTGACTGTTTTCCTTATTTTCTTGCTTCTCTGATTAAATTTATTCTTTGACTAAAGTTTTCCTACAGACACAAGGCAAGTGGAGGACATGGCTGGGGGTCTGTTCTGGGAAGGCATTATTATAGAGTCCTGCTCACTTATGCTGTCTGTTGTCTAGTATCTGAAGAGCACTATTTTCTATATTTTTGCCTGGCTGTTTTCATTTGTTTATTTAGAGTGAGAGAATAAATTTAGTTCCTATTGCTCTTTTGGCCAGTGATGAAAATCCACTTCATCCAGCTTCAGGAATTTGTGTGCCGAATACAAGCATAAAGAACCAGAGTTTATATGTCAGTCATTCTGGGCAGTCAAAACAATGTTCCACAAAAAAGTGACTAGTTCATCTTGCAACTCAAATAGTGGCACAACTGTTTGTCCTGGAGAAAATGACCAGTGGACTTGGGTACACAGCAGCATACATCCCATTTCATCACTTGGAATATTTAAAAAAAAACAAACTGCTCAAGAGCTGAGATGTAATTAATAGTTTTACTGCTTCATCAAAGATGTTTCTAACTGTAACTGGCATTTTCTTCCTTTGTTCCTTTCTAATGTTAATCCCAAACTCCTCATTTATCGCCACTCCTTTCCCTTTGTTAATCAATAAGATTGATTTCTACGTCTGTATGGCATTTTCTTTCTGCTTTTCCCTTTTCTTTCTGGTGAAGATGATGGCTGGTTGATGCCCAGTGTCCACCCTCACACCCACTTCTGCTTTTGCACCAGCGGTGCAAGTGTCGTGCAGTCACGGTGTGGCCATGAGAATTGTCTGGGCCTCTCAAACCCTGCAACAGAGTCTCCCAAGCACCCCTCCAGAGTGTGGACTTGTGGGTCTGGGACTCCCCAGAGACACCACCTTGCTATGGATGCATTACAGCTTTCCTAATCTCTTTCTCATTTTCAAAAGTGAGCTTCCCCCAGGGTGAGCTTGGGGGCATCTCTGTCTTTCCTGCTCTCTTTTCTGCCTCTGGAGCCAGGATTTGGGGCCCCAAGTCAGTTGTCACCACCCCAGAGCAGAAGACCCCAGCAACTGTTCACGATCTCAGCTCATTCCAGCTGAGTAGGTTGTTGGGTTACTGATGCCACTGACACTTCTTCCTTTCCCTAAGATTTGTTCATTTATATGCTTTATTTTTGACTGTGGTGGTGTTCGTGGCTGCACATGGGCTTTCTCCAGTTGCGGAGACTGGGGGCTACTCTCCTGCGGTGCTCAACTTCTCATCACAGAGGCTCTCTCACTGCAGAGCACAGGCTGTAGGGCACGCAGGCTTCAGCAGTTGCACTGCATGGGCTCAGTAGTTATGACACAGGAGTTTAGTTGCTCCAAAGCATGTGGGATCTTCCTGGGCCAGGGACAGAACCAGTGTCACCTGAATTGGCAGGCAGATCCTTTACCACTGAGCCACCAGGGAAATCCCTATCAACCCTTCTTGATTCCTTATTCTGTGCTAAGAAATTGCAAACATTACTTCACACACTCTGGAGTTTTCTTGACTAGATGCAGGCTGAGCCCATCACTCTCTACTGAGGCTGGTTCCATTCCTGGGAAAACAATCCGGAAATCACCCCTTTCTTTCATGCTGTGCTTGACAGATGTGATAGAGTGGGGTTTTGTGTGTATGTGTATTTTTTTAATTATAAATTAATTCATTCTAGAAAGTAGCAAATGCATTTATTTTCTTCTCTGCATTTTAATTTCCTCTCTGAATTTGTTTGATAGCAAGGAAAATAATAAAATAAAAATTTGTTAAGTGTGTTCTCAGAGCTCATAACTGTATGCCCCACTCTTCTTGAGGAAAGAATAATCTTATTCTACCTTTTACATGAATCAGACATTTGTTGGAATGGACCCATGTATATCAGTTCAGTTCAATTCAGTTGCTCAGTCATGTCCAACTCTTTGTGACCCTGTGAACTGCAGCACACCAGGCCACCCTGTCCATCACCAACTCCCAGAGCTTACTTAAACTCGTGCCCATCGAGTCAGTGATGCCATCCAACATCTCATGCTCTGTTGGCCCCATCTCTTCCCACCTTCAGACTTTCCCAGCATCAGGGTCTTTTTCAGTGGGTCAGTTCTTCACATCAGGTGGCCAAAGTATTGGAGTTTCAGCCTCAGCATCAATACTTCCAATGAATATTTAGGATGGATTTCCTTTAGGAGGGACTGGTTGGATCTCCTTGCAGTCCAAGGGACTCTCAAGAGTCTTCTCCAACACCACAGTTCAAAAGCATCAATTCTTCAGTGCTCAGCTTTCTTTATAGTCCAGCTCTCACATCCATACATGACTAATGGAAAAACCATACCCTTGATGAGATGGACCTTTGTTGGCAAAGTAATGTCTCTGCTTTTTAATAAGCTGTGTAGGTTGTTCATAACTTTTCTCCAAGGAGCAAGTGTCTTTTAATTTCATGGCTGCAGTCACCATCTTCAATGATTTTGGAGCCCCCCAAAATAAAGTCTGTCACTGTTTCTACTGTTTCCCCATTTATTTGCCATGAAGTGATGGGACCAGATGCCATGATCTCAATTTTCTGAATGTTGAGCTTTAAGCCAACTTTTTCACTCTCCTCATTCACTTTCATACAGAGGCTCTTTAGTTCTTTTTCACTTTCTACCAAAATGGTGGTGTTATCTGCATATCTGAGGTTATTGATATTTCTCCCGGCAAACTTGATTCCAGCTTGGGCTTCATCCAGTCCAGCATTTCTCATGATGTACTCCGCATATACATTAAATAAGCAGGGTGACAACATACAGCCTTGACATACTCCTTTCCTGATTTGGAACCAGTCTGTTCCATGTCCAGTTCTAACTGTTGCTTCTTGACCTACATAGAGATTTCTCAGGAGGCAGGTCAGGTGGTCTGGTATTCACATCTCTTGAAGAATTTTCCAGTTTGTTGTGATCCACACAGTCAAAGGCTTTGTCATAGTCAATAAAGCAGAAATAGATGTTTTTCTGGAACTCTTTTGCTTTTTCAGTAACCCAGTGGGTGTTGGCAGTTTGATCTCTGGTTCCTCTGCCTTTTCTAAATCCAGCTTGAACATCTGGAAGTTCACGGTTCACGTGTTGCTGAAGCCTGGCTTGGAGAATTTTGAGCATTACTTTGCTAGCATGTGAGACGAGTGCAATTGTGCAGTAGTTTGAGCATTCTTTGGCATTGCCTTTCTTTGGAATTGGAATGAAAACTGACCTTTTCCAGTCCTGTAGCCACTGCAGAGTTTTCCAAATTTGCTGGCATATTGAGTGCAGCACTTTCACAGCATCGTCTTTTAGGATTTGAAATAGCTTAGCTGGAATTC